>BGNK01002751.1:16065-92528 GCA_003297005.1 Symbiodinium sp. clade A Y106
AGAAGGGCTTCACAAGTTTCCATCCTGAAGTCTTGCTGTTGAAGAAGTTCTTGAGCCCGCTGTTCGGTTTGGGAAATCTGTTCACTCGTCATGAACGCAGTAAACTCTTCCACTGAAACCTCTTCGGGGCCTTCAGGGTGTTCCATAGTATGAGCCTCGGAGCTTGTTGTGTGAGCCTCGGAACCAGCCTTCAACACACACGAACCACACGAAGCCTGCATGCCTGCCAAAGTAACCTCCGAACAAACACAGCAAGTCCCTTCTCCAAAACCTTCAACCAGCTGACTCTGCCCCCGAAGCTCTTCCTGGACTTGGCTTGTGCTCAGTTCCTGGGTGATGACTTTAGCGGCCTTCTTACAAAACTCAATGGTAGGGATGGCTCGTTGGTTTGGCTGTTGGTGTCGAAGTTCTCCGTGCTTGTAGCTGGTGTCACACCTACAGGGAAGGTTCATAGCTTCAGCTAACCTAGAACACGTGGTTGCCAGCTTCCAGCCATTTCGAACCAAGGCACCCTCAGGCTCACCTCTCAGATTCACACGACACCCTTTCACAACCACAACCTGTAAATCACCCCTTTTTAGCATCCTCTGAATCACTGGAAGTCGCCATCCATTACAATGCTCTGGCCATTGCCAAGTACAATGTATTCCTAGCTGACGACAGGTGTGCATGACGGAAATGGCACCTAGATACTCCTGGGTGGCTTGGGCTCTTTTGGCTTTGAGTTCAGCTTGCTGTTCCGGGGTTCCTTGGTTCATTCGTTGAAGGGGAGAGAACGCTTCGCTTGAGGGGCTTAACCACACGTGTCTAGGCCTCTCCAACCTAATTCGGTTCAGCAGAAGGTTCACTCCTTCCTGTTTTCCCAAGTCACATCGGTTGTGGGGTCCACACTGACTGGCTGCCTCAGTCCTACTTGCTATGTTCTGAACAGTGGCGGCCAACAGGCTTCCAGGCGAACTCACCACTTCAAGAAGAACGTGCCTTCCTTCAGCAACCAAGCCCTCAAAAATCTGCGGAATGACCTCGGAACCCCACTGCTCAAGTTGACGTGCCCGTCCTACACTCAGCTGCCTACTCAGCCGTTCGGATGCACTCATATGCTGATCGGGGTCCTGGTCCTCTTCCTCGCTCACAGCGAGCCGGCGAGGGAGTAGCTCGCGTCGCTGTCCTCCGAGCTCTGCTTCTTGCGGGGTCTCTCGCCCTTCAAGGTGGCCACCTCGCACTTGAGCATCTCGATCGTCTGAACCAAGTTCGCCAACACCTCGGTCCCCNACCTCGGTCCCCACCTGCACCGTCTCCTCCTCGGACTCCTCGGTGTTCTTGATGGGGCTCTTCTTGGCTTGGCCTCGTGTTGCCGAAGGAGCGCTCGAAGATGCTTCCCGCGGGGTCGTGGGCTCGACGGGGTATCCCACAGCCGCTTTTTCCATCAGCTTGGACATGCTCAGAAACTCTTCCTGGGCCCGCTTCACAAGCACAGCATCGTTTGCCAACCATCCAGCCAGACGACGAAGGCGAGGATTGCATTGGCCTTCTCGTGCCGTCTGGATTGCCCACGCACAGTACTGCTCGTGCTCGGCCTTCAGGGTGGCGTAGGTCAGCTGGCTGTGCCTGCCGAATCCCACCAGGTCGGATGGGTCCGGCGTGGCCTTCCCATAAATCACACTNGGCCTTCAGGGTGGCGTAGGTCAGCTGGCTGTGCCTGCCGAATCCCACCAGGTCGGATGGGTCCGGCGTGGCCTTCCCATAAATCACACTCACGGCCTCCTTCTGTAGCTGGGCGATGGTCAGGTTCTGGTTCACCTCCATGTCCAAGGTCTTGCGACAGTAGGCCTGCAGGGTATTCTTCCGGGTGGCCGCTTGGTTCAGGGCTGACATGTACATGCGGTATTCGGACTTCTCCTGCGCGGTGTTCCGGGTATAGTCCACGCCCGTCACCTCCTCGACCCTCTGCAACAACTCGATCTTTGTCCATCGCTTGGGTGCTTCCTCTCCATGGCTGCTCAACATTGCCCTGAGCTCCACTGCGGTCTTCGGGGCCATGGCTTGGGTTTCGCGGGACGGCTGGAAAGTTGTTAGTCACCCTTGAGCTCGGAAGAAGCTGCTGTGTAGCATGAACATGTAGGTCACGTAGCTCGGCATCGTTGCGATCTGTTGTGACTCTGGATTCCGACTCATCAGAGATAACACCTAACCCCTGGTACTCCTGCTTCTTACTCACATCTTCAGGNATCGTTGCGATCTGTTGTGACTCTGGATTCCGACTCATCAGAGATAACACCTAACCCCTGGTACTCCTGCTTCTTACTCACATCTTCAGGATCACACCTACTCGCTTGAACAGCAGACGTAGAAACGTCCCTATTCTCTACCCCTTGTCCTGCTACAAACACACGATCCTCTCCTTTCTTGACAGGACACAAGTCAGAGAGGAGCTGTCCCTACTCATCGGCAGGGCGCGCTAAAAACTNTGTGACTCTGGATTCCGACTCATCAGAGATAACACCTAACCCCTGGTACTCCTGCTTCTTACTCACATCTTCAGGATCACACCTACTCGCTTGAACAGCAGACGCAGAAACGTCCCTATTCTCTACCCCTTGTCCTGCTACAAACACACGATCCTCTCCTTTCTTGACAGGACACAAGTCAGAGAGGAGCTGTCCCTACTCATCGGCAGGGCGCGCTAAAAACTNAGAAACGTCCCTATTCTCTACCCCTTGTCCTGCTACAAACACACGATCCTCTCCTTTCTTGACAGGACACAAGTCAGAGAGGAGCTGTCCCTACTCATCGGCAGGGCGCGCTAAAAACTGATCAAGCCCTGGCACCTTCTGTACAGCATTCAGAGCTTTTGCGAGTAGGTCTTCTGACAGTGGCACTACCAGGTGACCTGTGGCGGTTTGCTCGAGGGGCAGGATCTTGGTGGCGTCGATATTTCGTAACACCACCATCTTTGCCTGGAAGTCGATCATAGCTCCGAGCATCCCGAGTGACTCCACGCTCAACAAGATTGGTCCTTGACCGTGGTCGAGGGCATGAATCTGTACTGCGCCAGATCGATTGCCTGCGGTGATGCCCATCTTCACGGTGGATGCGCACTGGTTCATCGAGGAGTTCCCAAAGCTAAACACTGGGCGATTGTTCGNCGAGGGCATGAATCTGTACTGCGCCAGATCGATTGCCTGCGGTGATGCCCATCTTCACGGTGGATGCGCACTGGTTCATCGAGGAGTTCCCAAAGCTAAACACTGGGCGATTGTTCGAGCCAACGGACACCACCCCTGAGGTTCCCTTGGCACGCACGTTCATCTCCATCAGCTTTTCTATGGCATAGACAGATCCAATGCTTCTCGTAGCCCCGCAGTCCAGGATTGCCTTGCCTTGGNCAACGGACACCACCCCTGAGGTTCCCTTGGCACGCACGTTCATCTCCATCAGCTTTTCTATGGCATAGACAGATCCAATGCTTCTCGTAGCCCCGCAGTCCAGGATTGCCTTGCCTTGGTCTATGGCCTCCAAAGTGGTGATGCCAGTTGCCAGGGCCGCCTCGGCTGCAAGGTTTGCATCCTCGGAGTAGCCGATGAGTTCATCCTTGACCACTGAATCTAGGCCTCCGACTAGGCCTCCGATGACCTCCTTCTCGGTGATCTGGTCCTCCTTCTCGGTGATCTGGTCCTCCTTCTCAGTGATCTGGTACTCCTTCTCGCTGATCTGGTAATCCCTGGTGTCGGTCACCAGGTCCTCGGCATAGCAGATGAACGATGCCGTCTCCTCCTGAGCCATGTGGGCCGTGGGTGGTGGCAGTGGGCAGTTCGCTGCCCGATGCCCCTTCTTCTGGCAGCGAAGACACACAATCTGCGAATCATCTCGAGGTCGATTCCCTGAGGATTGGCTGCTACTGCTGGTTCGAGAGCCTACCTTGTAGTACTGCCGGGACATCTTCACTGCGTGCTGTTTGGCTCGAGCCTCACGCAGAGTGCGCTTGGCCACCCCAATAGCTGCCAGTGCCTCTTGCGCGTCGTGCTGCGCTTCGCTCCACATAGCAAAACTGTCGTCATCGAGAGTCTCCTGGGCCTCATAATCATCCATCAGGTCGCCATGGGGCTCGTCCTGGTTCTCCTCATCGACGGCCCCCCAGAAACCATGCTGGCGGCGATTGCTATCTCGCTTCTTCATGTCGCCGTCGGTGAACAGGGAGCGCATAGCGTGGGCAATGGCCTCCACGCTGTAGTCCTCTCCTGTGGCATTCATCACTAGGCCGCGCTCCTGGTTGTCCAGTCCTGCGTCTTGAAGAAGTAGCCATCCTTGGATGAAGTCTGGTAACAGCTCTGGTAGCTGCTCGGCCGAAGTTGATCTCCCCGTCCAGGTTCCTTCGGCTCGCCACATTGACCCATATCCACCGTAGGATGTAGAGGCCCACTCCCACCATGGGCTGTGACTCCACCAAGACTCTTGTGTCCACGTCCAGTTGGAGTCAGGGGCTACTGTGGAATAATCGTCCTCGGCGGCGAGGTCATCGCCACCGCCTCCGGGACCTGAATCCACGGAGCTCCGGCGGCTCCAATTCCCGGAGTAGCTCATTCCCTCGCTTCCTGCCCACGGGCTTTCGAGGGAAGCCTTGGGCTTCACTTTTCCCAAACGAGCCATGGCTTGTTGTGCTCGTAGATACACTTCACTTCGCCGGGCCACATAGTCATTCACGCTCTCACCTGGCTTCCTCCGACTGTACTTGAAGAACTTTGTCAAGTGCTCCGTCACCTCAGAAATCTTNTGTTGTGCTCGTAGATACACTTCACTTCGCCGGGCCACATAGTCATTCACGCTCTCACCTGGCTTCCTCCGACTGTACTTGAAGAACTTTGTCAAGTGCTCCGTCACCTCAGAAATCTTTGGTCGCCCGAGTCCTTGTCTCAGCTTCTCGATGAGACGCTCCACACCACCTTGGAATGACAGCCAGTCCGCTGGCTGTCCCGTGATGTGCTTCTTGGCTGACCCTNGGTCGCCCGAGTCCTTGTCTCAGCTTCTCGATGAGACGCTCCACACCACCTTGGAATGACAGCCAGTCCGCTGGCTGTCCCGTGATGTGCTTCTTGGCTGACCCTGTCAGTTCTGCCGCGATGCGGGGAGCCACTTGCGCCCTCTTGTGGGGCGCTGTTCCTTGCTCGTACAGCCTGGCAGCTTCCGTAAACTCCCAAAACGTTCCCGGATCTCCATCCCACACGGGCACTCCTTCACGGGTGCGGGATTGCGAAGCTGCCCCACTTGTCATCTCCAATCGGCAACGCGGATCGGAGCCTCTTTTCCCTGGATCGTCACCACACTGAGCCTCTCGCTGGTAGCTGTAGAGGCTCCGCTACCATGCAAGTGGTGGCCGGTACACCCAAGTCTGTCAGTCAGAGTTGCCAGTGAGCGGGGAAGCGCAACGAGCATACCGTGTTCGCCTTCGATGAAGAGAAAAGGGGTCCGGGGGTAGTGCCTCGAACAATGTTGACTGCGGAAGACCAGGATGCGTTTGACGCAGCCAAGCCTGCGAGCTTGCAAACCCTTATAGTAGTCCTTATAGACCCCTTTAAAAGGAACCCTTAAAGGAACCCTAGGCGGCCCTATAGTATGACCGCCTTTTAAAGCCCTAGCGCTCAGGGTCTTCTTCAGAGCTCTGCATCTCTGACCTCGTGGACTCGAAAGAGGCTCAATTATAATCGTTATTACTCTAACTACTAATTATACCAATAATAGTAACAACAACAATAGTAATAGTAATAACAATGACAAGAATACTAATAATAAGAGAACAAAAATAAAGTTCGGGATGGTTTATAGGGTTTAGGGTTTAGGGTTTAGGGTTTAAGGGTATTAGTAGGAGAATGGACAGTGCAGGCATTCGCCACAGTGTCCTTGAAGGTAAGAGGAGCATGTTGCTCGAAGTTTTGGGGCTTCGAGTTTAAGGTGCACGAGGTTAGGCTGGCTTCTACTTGAAGGTGTAGGGGTTAGGCTAAGAGCTCAAGAGCTAAGTTTAGGGTGTTGTGTCTAGGGTTTTTCTTTTTCAAGGTCTAGACTGTTGGGTCTAGGTTGGGGGTTCAGACGGGTCTGAAAGGTGTGTGTCCGGCTTTTAGGAGATTAAGAGCATCGTGAGACTCAGCCGCTGTAAACAAAACCTCGCAAGCCCCTATTTATATCGTTTAGTTTGCTTAAGCCCCTGTACGACTATAGAACCCTGACAGAAATCCTGAATAGAACATTGAGAATCACCAGGCAGTCCAGGAGCCATAAACCCGAACCCTACAGAATTAGGGTTTGGGACTTCGTGTTCAGGGTTGAATTTGGTTCTTGCATGGTTTAGGGTTCAGTTCAGAGTTTAGGGTCTAGGTTCCCCAGTAGACCCCTGACAAAAAAGGGTACCCTTTTTCCCCCAATTTGGTTTTGATATGGGAACCCAAGAAGAAAAAGGGCAAAAGGGTACTACCGGGGAACCTAGGGGTCCGAAAAGCCCAGGAGCCAGAGCTGTTCCACATTGGGCTTCAGCCAGCTGGTCGCGCGGGTCAGGGCTCGCCTTTGCTTCTGTTCCCTCTTCGGATGCGTCTTTTCGAGGGGTTGTGGCTTGTTGGGGTGTCAGGGAGAATCCCAAACCCCAAACCCTACCCCTAAACCCCCAAATTGCCCAAACCCCTAAAACCTTAAAACCTAAACCCCAATTCCTTCACGCCTAAAACCCTAAACCCTGCTCTCGGGCATGTTTGCGAAGAGCCACTTGGAGGCATAGTCGATGAGCCAGTGTGGCAGCCAATTTGCCTCGGCTAGGCACGACAGGTAGGGGCCTTAACGGTTTGAATAGGATTTGGGTGTATATGGGTGGTTGTCAATATTATGGTTCCTTTTGGGGTCCTTATTATAATATGGCACCTAATATTAGGGTACCCAAAAAAGGGACCATAATTTTGACCACTACCCATATACTACTGCTACTCGAATCATACAGGCACTGTAAGGCGATCGGTTAGAATATGATATTGGTGGTTGATGATACTGGAATCAATCATAACGGGACTGCAAGGAGATGGGGTTACTAATTCTTCCGGCCCCTGTGTTAGGCTGTATGCGGTTCAAGGTTCACAGGACGATTGGCTAGAGCCGCATGTTGCCAACGCCCCTTTCCTTGTAAGGTCTTGTCACCCCACCCTCCAAGAACCTGCTTCTCTTTGCGATGCATGGCCCGTTGTTCTCGCACAGCAGGTGGGATGGGACAAGCACACCCATCGCATTAGGGCTAACATGACCATGTCTAGTTGACAGTGTTCAAAGGCACACCATTTTGTAAGAAGTCATGTCCTCACCCAACCTCCTGCTTTGGCAATTACTTGGAGGCCCTTTTGACTTAGTAAGTCTACTTAGTATCCCCTAGAAACCCTATTATAATCCCCATAACCCACCTTACTAACCCTACTTACTAAGTCAAAAGGGCCTCCAAGTAGAATACATGTATTGCTGTTCGTATCGCAAATCGGGGATGGGACCCTGATGATGCAGATCCATTTGCGCGTTACGGAACAGAACAGTGCTGGCATGGACTGATAGCATTTTGCCAGGCAGCTCAAACAGCATGTCTTTCAATGCCCCTTTCCCTCACTCAGCTTCTGTCCCAGCGAATACGACATCGTTTCATCAGGAAAGTGAGAGGCACAAAGAATGACATCCACCTGTTTTAGTCTATTGCACGTGAATATAGGTAGAGATCGCATATCCACAAGTCCTCAAGACCTCTGCCAAAACTGCAACTCGGCTTGTCGCGCTTGTGCCACACATGCCTGCACATTCCAATGCTAATTGCATTACAGTTAACAAGCACTCCGTTCGGCTTGTGCCAAATACCAAATCCCAGACCAGCAACTCTGAACCCCACACCCCCTAAGTTCCCCAGTAGCCCCTTGATAATAAGGGTACCCTTTTTCCTACTATTCGGTTTTAATAGGGGAACCCAAAAAGAAAAAGGGTAAAAGGGTACTACTGGGGAACCTAGCCCCATTAACATTCCAACAGTACTTACATGATTGAATCCTGAACCTTACATCCCGAGGAAGAACCTCCCCAGACCCTAATTAAAGCAGAACTTCTGAAGATGAACCCAAAACCTTACATCCTGAAGCAGAACTTCCCTAAAGCTTAAACTTACACTAGATTTTCTGAACTGCACGGCCTTGCCATTGCCATCCAGGGAGCTGCGTGGAGGTCGACCTTCAGCCAAACGCGGCAGGCGCCTGGGCAGTTTATGGGGCTCAGGATTGGGGATTTGCGGTTGCGGTTTAGGGTTTAGGGTTTAGGGTTTTGGAGTCTTGGTAGTTTGGGGGCGTGCAGCCTCGGCAGTTATCCTTTCCCTATAGAATGTAGCTCTTTTTGGATAGCCTGATTCATGGTTAGGATCCTCTGCCGTTCCGTGAACCCAAACTCCAAAACCCTAAACTCTAAAGCCACAAACAACACTACACCACAAACAACACTACGCACGATCTTCATGAAGAAATGAGAATTCAGATCAACAGGGGGCAGCTTCAACGAAACAGAAGTCGGCATCGGAGGGTCTTCGTAGGTCTAGACCCCAGCCACGAGCCGAAAATTGGGACGGCGATCATGAGTCACGGAAGAGCGGTTTCGGGCTTCAGGGCTTAAGGGGTTAAGGATTTAGGGGTGTCGAGTTTAGGATTTAGGTGTTTAGGGTTTAGGATCTAGGGGTTCAGGGTTTAGGGGTTCAAGGGCTTAGGGGTTTAGAGCTTAGGGGGATCTCTGATATATGGGCCATGACAGCTGCAATGATTGGGGCTTGGGCTATACTGTCGTGGTAGTGGTAGTGGCAGTTGATGTTGTAGGAGCCAGAATAACTATGAAGCAGACCGCCCAGCAAACGAGAGCCAAAGCTGCAACCCTAAACCCTAACCCTAGACCTGGAACCTGAAACCTGGAACCCTAACGGCACACCAGAACCACCAAATCTAAACCCGAAAACCCCAAACTTGAGCCCCAAGAACTGAGCCCAACACCGCCAAACTACTCCTTAAACTGGAGCCTGAGCAGAACGCTGAAAGCCCAAACTTGAAAACCTCATTCCTGGGCCCCCGGCCCTTGGCATCCAGTGCTTCGACATACCAGAAGCCAGTCACCTCTTGCCTGCCACTGTTGCAATGCTTCATGCGTTTGATGGGTCTTATGAGGATTCGATAACTGCCCAGGGCTCACTTCACCAAATCATGTTGGTGGGTTACATGCTGCAACTGTATGATGGGTTACTGGCCCATCTGGGTCTTCAAGTCCATCGTGCGTTCGGTCATCTTCGCGAAGCTCGCGTGAGAGGCCATGACGTCTGGGCCACTCAGATTGTGATGCTCATCTGACTCTGTGCGCATAAACTCCGAAGTTGATGTCATCAAAGAGATCCGAGAGAAAGGCGAAGTGAGCTTGGATATCGATAAGCTGATTAAGTGAGGCTTGTGGTCCAAAGTTCGTTCAATGGAGATATACCAACAACAAGATGGGATGCCAGTCTATCCACCTTGAACACCTGTTCGCCGGCTTTGGTGCTTTCCGAAAGGACAAATCTGATCTTCTTTCCATTCTTGGACCTGCCCAAAGCATCTAACTTTGTTTGCATGTCGGAGAATTCAATCAATGTGCTAGCGATTCCAGAAGAGTGAACCCGATGACCGCCAGAGACTCGGAAGCACCTGCCGCTGCACAACTTGGATTTTCACACCGCGAGCTCTGCTGCCGACCATATACTTAGATAGCATTGTTCATAGAGCGAGCTCGTGAGAGACAACGGCTTGCACGGCTGCGAACCAAAGTTCTGATGCACACAAAGAGCTGCCGAAAATACACCTCGCTTTTGCGCAGGAGCTGCTTGAAAATGTCCGTGATGCGAGAGCCGGTACAAGTGCCCCAAACTGTCGAGACCGCATGCTAAACGTCGGTCTTGCTTCGGATTGCCCTGAGCGACCCTTGCCACATGCGTTCGGGGCGTGGTGTGTTGAATCCTGCCTCAACGAGACGTATAGCATCTTGTTCGGCACTGAGCCGAAGCTTGAACAAGATGCTAACTGTACCCGACCACTTGTGCATGACTTGTTCCCCTTCCCCAATGAACTGGAACGGGTAAAAGTAATACCAAGGCCCTTCTTCTGTGACCAACACTACTCTCGCCAGGCTTAGCGCACAAGGCTTGCCTTCAGGCTCGCCTTCAGTACCGGGTCTGATGCCTTGCCTCATGAGGTCTCGTCCCAGCCGCCCTCGCAAGGGATACGTCGGGCACAAGCTCATCAAGTTCACGGGCCCTGCCTTGAATCGGATCATGCTGAGCACCCATGCGGTCCATGGACGTTTCCACCAGAAAGCGCTGCGAAACGACTCAGACTCCGATGAGTCCAGCTCTCTGACCAGTCGACCTTCTGCAGCATCCAGTGCGAACAGCACGCCGGTAGAACGTTGAAGTTGCAAGATGCCTGCACGAGGGGAGCCGTAGAGGCGGTACCACCAGAACCCACCCTCCCGGGTGATCAGCGCTGCCACGGCACGTTCAATTCTGACAGTGTCAAAGTCGCATACGGCTTGAATGCCTTCCCTGTGGAAATACCTGACAAGGTGTGCGGCCGGAGTAGCAATGTCCTCCAGGGCAATTGTTCTGTCGCACTCGCATGTCACGCCTTCTCTGACGCATGCCCTGCAGACGTAGACGGTGCGATGGGAGCCGTGACCGCCGTCTGAAAGGCATGCCTCACATTCGAAGCACTCAGGCGTTTCAGAACCGCAGAACTTGCAGGGTTCCATGCTCACGCTTATGGCGAGGATTCGATACCTTACCAAGCAGATCGCGAATACCCGGCGTGGGAATGCCGACGCGGCTAAATGCCTAAAGGGGCAGGGGCGAGGAGATATCTCATCAGCGACTTGGACCAACTGACAACAACTTGGGGACACAACGATTACATGGTGCTCTTGCTACTAGAGTTTGCATTGATGCACAGGTGCCTCTGACAACCCGCCAAATTCAATCTTGGGGCATACGACTCATAAGACAACTTATTCTCCCAATTCGTGCCCTTCCCGTCCAACGAAGCTTGGTTCTACGAGCTCTCGCTGAAGCTGCGCTAGACCTCAAACCCCAAGCCATCGGAGCAATGCTGCTCCTTTTTTTCATGCTCACATAGGACGGTCACCAAGCTGCCTGATCCTAAAACTCTACTTGGACTTAGTAAGTAAAGTTACATGTGCCTTGATTGGTGTTATAAGCTACTGTAAGCACTTCAGAGGCTTTAGACGAGAGCAGAACACCCTAAACCGGAAATCTAAACCCGAACAGGATCGATCCTATATAGACTTATATAGACCTTCAATATTGAACCCTGCAGGCCCCTGTATCACCAAGCCCGAAACCTGAGCACCAAGTTTAGCACTGAACCTTAAACTCTGCAGCCTAACCTTTAAATACCCAATCATGACCTAAACTCCAAACCCGAACCCCGAAGTCAAACTGGACGGAAGCAGGTCGGCTTGGCAGCATCATGGCAGAGACAGTTGGGTCGAGGTCGAAACCTGGCGTCGTGGTAGAAGGCTTCAGGTTGAGGGTTTGGGGCAGAAGGCTTACGGCTTACCTTAACCCGGAATAACCTACCTTTTTTAAGGACTTATATTTTTGGAAATCATAATAGGGAACCCTAAAAAGGTAGGTTATTCAGGGTTAAGGTAGGGTTTGGTTAAGGGTTGAGGGCTTGGGCTAGAACGTTTCAGGTCTAGGAGTTACAGTTTAGGCTTTGAAGCCTTGAGGTAGAAGCTTCAGGGTTTAGGAGTTAGGGTGCTAAGGGTTTAGGGTTTAGGAGTTAGGGTGCCTCCAGCTCCCAACCAGAGCCAACAGGGTTTCGATGGATCGGGAAGCAGGGCTTAGGGCTCATTGATGTGGGGGTTTCCGAAAATAGGGGCCCCTAATATGGTACCCCTAAACAGTAGGATCCTTATTATAAGGACCCCAAATAAGGTGCCCCTAATTTTCGGAAACTCCCATGTCTTGAGCTTTTGGGTTACGTTGCAGGGGGGGCTCTGGTTGGTGCCTACTTGGAGGTCCATGGATAAACTGGGGTTGCAAGTAGGATAATCGCAGAACTCTCGTTATAACCCATCTCAGGGGATTTTTGACCCCATACTTATCATCACCCATGAACCCTAAACCCTAAACCCTAAACCCCAAACCTCCAAGTAGGGGTTTAGGAATTTCGTTTCAGCTGTCATGGGTTCAGGCCATTGGGGGTTGACGGGCTTCGATGGTGCGGATTTAGGTCTCGGAGTAAATAGGGTTTAGGGTTTAGCCCTAAACCCTCTAAGCCCTAAACCAGAACATCCCTATAACTCGAATCCCTAAACTCCAAGACGCTTATGTAATTATGCAGCCCTAACTCACCCCAGGTCATAGCCTGTCGAACTCGAGGACGAAAACTCCACATCAACCCCTGTGATTTAGGGCTTAGGCAAGGCTGGAGGGGGATATGTAGTTCAGAGTTCAGGGATGCTGAAATCTCGAAAACCCTAAAACCCCTAGACCCTAAACCCTCATCCCACAACTCCTGACAACTTCCTTGCCGAAAGGCGCACGAGGCCCTCGTCTCTGCTGACGCTGTGGACCTTTGCGGCGCGATAGGGCATCTCCGGTTTAGGGTTTCGATAAGTGGGATCATAAGTAGGGTCACTATAATAGTACTATAGTTATAACTCATGTTAGGGGACTTGTAACCCGACTTATAACTACCCATGAACCTCCAAGTAGGGCATTTCCCACTTTCGATGCTGGGAATCTTGCTTTCGGCGTCGAGGTTTCCGTAAGGCTTCAGGGTCCTGGTACGCCCCAAAAATAGGGCTCTGTAAGGTGATATTTAGTCCGTCTATGAGAGGTCGATGGAGTCTTTATATAAGGGATCTAGGAACCAGGCGCCCAACTAGTAGGCACCAAACTATTCAGACGGCGGTCGGAAGGTTCTTTTTCAGGCCTACATATTCGGGTCGGAGGTCGCTTTCAAAGGGCCTCCGAACCATGGGGCATAGCATAAAATGAACCAGCCGAAATAATCCTATGCCCCCATTCGAGGCATGTAGCTGTAGCTCAAACCGTTGTTTAAGAACTCTTCAATTCAGGGCACATTCATTCCTGGGAAATTGGGGAACCCATCGCGACACTCAAAGACATAAACCATAGCCTAACCTTAAACGAAACCCGAAACCCTCACGACCTTTGGACACCCAAGGAAGCCGACCGTCGACTTGACTGGGTGCCATGGCAATCGAGACTCCGAGATAGAACCTTGGCTGATGTAGTGGCCCTGAGAAATCAGAATGGCGCTTGGTAGGGCTCTGAGAGGGGATGAGATACTTCATGATATCTCGAAGGTCCTTACTGGTGTGAATGAATTGTGTGCGGGAGGGGCAAGCTTCCAGGACTTTAAACAGCCTGGGACATTCCCCAAACGGTTTCAAGGCTGCATGTCGTCTCTAGAACTCCGATATCCAAGACCCAACGGCTTCGGGTTAACGCTCAGGGTGTTAGGCTTTGGGGATGTTAACCGTTAACTTGCAATTCATCGAACTATCCTTAAGGGCCCTACCCTACAAGTCCAACACCTCGAACGCCCTGAGCCTTAAATCCCCAGACCCTCCATGCGGACTCTAACCACACGACCCCTTAAACCCTAAGCCCTATCCACTCAACTCCACAGCCCCGCACCCAAATATAGGAGCCTTAATAATTAGAATAGGGGTTTGGGGCCCATTATACTATCAAAATAATAAGGAGCCCCCAAAATAGTATCGGTAAAAATTTAGGCCCCAAACCCTAATCCCTAAACCCATTGACTCTCAGGCCCCTCAAGCCAGACCTGAACACTGAACCCTGCAGGCCCTGAGCCAACACCCTCAAGCATACGCTTGATGATATAAAATGATATAAATCCTGCATAACCCATAATAAGGAATATACCATAATTCCCATCGTTTAGGGTCCCTAAGGTAATGCATCATTTATATCATCAACCGTATGACAGACAATCGGAGATCCTCATACTCAAGGCAAAGAACAAGGAACCTCAGCTACACCATGCTCAGGCCATTTTCCAAGTTTTGGTGTTGCCTTTGACCTGAAGCGCTTCTGAGGAAGCCATCATACAAACCCAGAGCAATTTACAACTTATCTTTCATTAGCGAATAAGAATAGCCAGAATAGCACTACAAGAACTTCGACAATAATCACAATAGCACCGACAACAACCACAAAAATGGTAATGCTAATAAGAACAAGAGTCTTAACTGGCTGCAATGAAACATAAAGACAAATCACAACTGAAAATGCTAACAACAGCAGCAACAACAACATTCATATTATTGTTATTACTATTGGTATTATTATTTCTACTATTATTATGATTATTAGCAGCCGAAGGGCCTGGAGATCCTGTAGCTGCAGTGCGCGGTGAGCGTCCCATCCTGGGCCGATACTTTCGGCAGTCGGGCTTGGGTTCAGGGCTTTGGGTTTAGGGTTTAAGGTTTAGGGTTTAGGGTTTAGGGTTCCGGGTTTCGATTTCAGGGCTTCTGGCAACCTTGAGCTAGACATAGTTCGGGAAAGTTAAGCATCTGGGTTTAAAGATGAGGGGTCGCAGTCTCTGTATCTTCTGCCATGACTGCTCTGTGTGTGGTGATGGCCGAGTACATAATCCGGAACAAACTGAGAACAATGGTCCGGTACCCATAAAAGGTTTGAAACTCCGAACTAAAACTGTGAATGCTTTGGAGCCAAGGCACATCTGCAACGTGGCTAAGATGAACGATCGCCTGACAAAGCGAGGTTCGTCCAGTGTTGTCAAGCGAGTGTATTTTTTGTACTTACATTATTCACATTAACTGTTGTCCGAATGGCTGGTAAGTGTGAGACACACGGAATGTTTACATGTCGCCCTCCATGGCAGCCCCTTCTTGGGTGAGCTCAGACCCCTGAACACCTAACATCCTAAACTCCACCCGGCCCCTCTCAAGCCTCTCTGAAACTCCATACCCTACACCCTGGGAACCCTAAACAACGGACCCCCTACTTTGATGCAGTGCGGGGCCTTTCGCACGACAGGAATCATCGAAGGATAGTTCGCGAAATCCGCTAAACCTGAGTTCGCACTATTGTTGCTTTCGGGTTTAGGGCTTAGGGTCTAGGATTCAGGATCTGCAGTTTTGTATCGGGCCCACCTGAAGTCTCCATTGTAGTTGCTGTTTTGGCTTAACCAGTGGCATATTTAGGATCCTATAAGGGAACAACTATAACGGAGTTATAGGTAGGGTTCAAGCTCTGCAGTACCGGATTAGGGCAAAACATGCGGGGTTTGGGTTCTTGGGCTTTGGAGCTTGTGCTTCGGGCTTTAGGTTTTAGAGTCGAGTGTAGGGTTTAAAGGGTCGGGGGTACATACGCATTGAGGGCTTTTGGGGTCTAACCTCAAAGGATTGTCGGGTTGAGGGCTTAGCATCTACTAGGTTCCCCAGTAGCCCCTTTATAATAAGGGTACCCTTTTTCCTACTATTCGGTTTTAATAAGGGAACCCAAAAAGAAAAAGGGTAAAAGGGTACTACTGGGGAACCTAGTCTACATGAAGGGCCTAGGCCTGGGTTTTGAAACCAATATTCTGAAGCATAGCTACCTACTTGTCGGGTATCATGGGGAACCAAAGGTTACCCTTTCTCATAATATAAGCAATATATAGGGATTATACTACCCCAAAAGGTTAAAGGTTACCTAGTTTACTACTGGGACTATGGATTAACGGTTGAAAGGTCATAGCAGGGTCAAGGAGTTTGCAGTAGGTCCTCCACTCTACATGTCACTCTTTCCTGGTGCCTTCCTTATCAACAGTTCTTCAATGCTAGGGCTCCATCATATCGAAGTCTTGGATACCATCAGACTTGCGGATTCAAATTACAGATGCCGGGCGTGAGTAGAACCGACATCACGAAGGTCTTGCTTGATTGCAGATTGCTGACAGTCGCATGCCTTGCAGAACATGTGCGAGCAAACCGGGTTCCAACTACTTCGAGTAAACTGCAATGTGTTTTCATTTAGACTCTCTCGCTCTCTCCGGCTCTATCTCTCTCTCTCTCTTTCCCTCTCGCTCTCTGTCTGTCTCTCTCTCTCTCTCTCTATCTGTCTGCCCGTCTCCCTTTCTCTCTCTTTCTCTATCTGTCTGCTTGTTTCTCTTTCTCTCTCTCTCTCTCAATCTCGCTCTCTCTCTCTCTCTCTATCTGTCTGCCTGTCTCTCTTTCTCTCCCTCTCTCTCTCTCTCTCTTCCTCTCTCTCTCTCTCTCCCTCTCTCTCCGAGAGAGAGAGAGAGAGAGACTCTCTCTCTCTCTCTCTCTCTCTCTCTCTCTCTCTCTCTCTCTCTCTCTCTCTCCCTCTCTCTCCCTCTCTCTCTCTCTCTCACACTCTCTCTCTCTCTCTCTCTTTCTCTCTTTTTATATCTGTCGCTCCCTCTCTCTCTCTCTGTCGCTCGCTCTCTCTCTCTCTCTCTGTCTCTCTCTCTCTCTCTCGCTCTCTTTCGTTCTCTCGCTGTGGTTTTAAGTGGACACCACAAGTACCTACGCACGTCTACGACTTCAGCATGTACCTTCGATCCCTCTGCCTGTGCTTCTAGGGAATCTCTTACAGGGGTTGAGAAACGTGCTATAGAAGCGTTTCGGGCATGCAGGCCGTGCAACTTGCAAAGGCTCAAATCTTAAGCCGTAACGCACTTCAACAACAAATCCACATATGTACTGCAACCCAACCTGCAACAACCCAAGACTCGAAGGCCCTCAGGCCACAAAGCAAACCTCAAGAACCTTCCACTCTAAACTCCACTAAAACCCAACTACTACAGCCCAAAAAGCCGTGCACCCTAAACCCCAACCCCAAAGCATCCCAAACCCTGAACCCCAAAGGAACCCTAAACCCTAAACGCTGAAGGAACCCTGAATCCTTAAAGGACCCTAAACCCTAAACCCTTCAAGGAACCCTTAAAATGCCGGGCCCGAAGACGTTCGAGGACCACCGACGCTGGTGCGCGGACGTCGAAGGCAACGAGGGCCTGGCCTTTGGGGCCCTGCCAACGCGGGTTTGGCTTAAAGCTTAAGGTTTGGGGTTTAGGGTTTAGGAGTTTGGGGTTTTAGGGTTTAGGGTTTCAGGGTTTAGGGTTTAGGAGTTTAGGTTGGGGTCGAAGTTTAAAGCTTAGGGTTTTTTGCTGTATAGTGTTTTTAAAGACATTATGGGGTTTGGGTCCCTGAGTTCTGACAGAAGCGTTTTGACCCAAACCTTCGACCGAGCTTCTCTCTAAAAGTCGACAAAATCGGGCTGGGCAGTTGGGTGTGGCTGGGTTAGGGCGTCGGCTGGCAGGGCTGGGCTGGGCTGGGCTGGGCCGGGCTGGGCTGGGTTGAGCTGAGGTTCCACAGAAAGTCTGACCGAGTTGTTCGTTTCAACCTGGCTTCGGCGGCTGGGGGCTGGCTAGTGGGTTGGGGCGTTGGGGCTGCGGACGGTGCCTTGGCGTGAGGGCTGCTATCGCAACAGACATCCAGCATGCCTCGTCCTGGTGGGCAACTGTGTGTACTTCGGGGGTTTAGGGTTTAGGGTTTCAAGTTTAAGGCTTCAGTTTAACCCTAAGCCCCAAGCCAAAACCCACAACCCTACCAAAACCCTAAATCCCTCAAGCCCTTACCACATACCCTCTGTCCGAAAGACAACACAATGTTGCGTAATTCAGGGGCCTCCAGAGCAGGGTCTTGAGACCCCGCAGGAAGACGATTGGCCCCTAATGTAGGGACCTGATGAAGAAACCTTGGGCCTTTATTAGGGTTCCTTATATGAATCCTACTATTTTGGGGGTTATAGGCCCATGGTTCCTTAATCGAGTTCCTACATTAGAGTACAAGCCTCAACCCTGGATCCTAAACCAGAAAGCCCAATACACCCACATCAGTCAATCTACCTTGGAAATCGCAAATTAAGCCCCCTCTGATGTATTCCTCAATCTAAAGATTATGAGGTCTCTGCGTTCCCACCCTCAGCCCTATACCGTTAAGAAAACGGTAAGCCCTAAAACAACACCTCAGCCCGACAAACAAAAGCCTGCAAACTAAGTTCCAAAGCAATTCTCCAAGTCTGGTGTGCCTCAGCCCTACACCGTTTCCTTACACCCTAAAACAAGCCCTAAACCCGACAAACAAAACAGTGCCAGAGCAATTCTCCAAGTCTGGTGTGCCTCAGCCCTACACCGTTTCCGAGCAATTCTCCAAGTCTGGTGTGCCTCAGCCCTACACCGTTTCCTTACACCCAAAAACAAGCCCTAAACTCGACAAACAAGTTCCAGAGCAATTCCTCCCTGGTTCTTAGTAGGGAATGTGGGAATGGATTGTGGTCGATTTGCCGCTGGCCTGGCACCCACAGCAGTGCGAGCTTTCCGGTTGCATCGTACCATGTGGAGGTGCCGGTACCCTTTCCTTTGCCCTGCGGATTAGGCAACCTCACGTTAGCGAAGCGCTGAAGGGCTTCGACTGTGTGAAAGCTTAGCCCGGCTTTCGCGAAGTTGTGGGCTTGGATAGGGTCCACACTGAACTGGCCTTGCGGGGTCGTATGGTTCAACTTGTCGGCCCGCTTCTGCTGGTTGAGGACCTTGGCTCTGATCGTCGACGCCGTGCTTTGTACCTTTTGCGTCTGGGCTTCCTCTTCGCCCGACATTCGGACTTCTAATTATATAGGGACTACTATAGGGATTCATTCCCCCATTCCCTACTAAGCACCAGACAGATTCTCCAAGTCTGGTGTGCCTCAGCCCTACACCGTTTCCTTACACCCTAAAACAAGCCCTACACCCTAAACCCTAAACCCTAACCTAAACCCGACAAACAAAAGTTCCAAAGCAATTCTCCAAGTCTGGTGTGCCTCACGGGTTTGACGCTGCACCCTCCGGCCCGAACGCAAGCGCTGCCTGGGATTCATTGAGCTTTGGGGTTTAGGGCTTAGGGTTTAGGGTTTAGGGTTTAGGATTTAAGGTTTAGGGTTTAGGGTTTAGGGTGTAGGGTTTGGGGTTTAAGGCTTCGGGTTCAGGGCTTAGGGTTTAGGGTTTAGGGTTTAAAATTTAAGGTTTGGGGAGCCCTGAGGTTGAATCTTTGTGGCTGCGAGGGTGTTTCGGTTGGGGCTCTCAGGGTTTCGGGTTTCAGGTTTTGGGTTTAGGGTTTAGGGTTTAGGGCTTCGGGTTTCAGGTTTTGGATGTGTTAGACGAAGCCAGAGCCTCCAAAACCCCTTAATTCAGGAATATACCTTAAGATATAATAGGATCCCTAATATGATTTAAGGTATATTCCTTAATTAAGGGGTTTTGGAGGCTCTGGGAAAATGATCGGCGTTTCAGCGGTTGACAAGCGTATCTCTGGCCAGAGACCAGGCTGTCGTGACAGAGATTTCAAGAGTAGGGGATGAAAGCTATGGGGTGTGAACTGTTGGATGTTACAGGATTTAGGGCTTCTGCATGCTGTTTGTGTAGAAAAACCATAGGCCGATGACGAGAGCAGACATGAGGCTCAAGCCACCTTGCACCAGATGCACAACTCAAAAAATCCTGCGATCCCAACAAGCTTGAACCGGATTGACGGCTTAGGGCTGAAGGATAACACTCCCAAAGAGGCTCGAATCGATCAGCGGAAACCTACACGAAGCACGTGAAATGATCGAAACCCTCCAAGACAAGGCACCCAACAACGCACCTGAAGCCCGAAGCACCCACACCAAAGCCTCCACTCCGAGTCTTAATCCTTAGACTGGCCCCAGACCCTATCCCCGAAGGCTTGCCCCGCAAGCCGTCAACCTCGTAGCCGCTCGAGAAGAAACGAAACCTTACAACCTAGACCTTAAAGCCTAAGCATAGCCCGAAGCTGTCGACCCGGAATAAACCCACCCCAAGCCCAAACATCAGAATCCTAAAAGCCTGAGTCTTGAACCCGAAAACCCTAAACCCTAACAACCTGAAAACCTTAAACCCGAAACCACGAACCCCCCAGAATGACAATACTAGTACAAACAAGCATGCTACAATTAATAACAGTGATGGTGATAGTCATAAGAAGAAGAATTATAAAATACTAGCACTAATCCCAAAAATGAATACAAATAGTATTGAACATACAAATTAAAAGAAGAAGAAGAATAGCAACAACTAGAAAAACAAGGGCAGCAATCACCATACTAATACGCAGAAGAATAGTAATTGTAATACCCTGAACCCTAAACCCTAAACTCTAAACCCTAAACCCAAAGCACTAAACCCTCAACCCTAAACTCTAAACCCAAAGCACTAAACCCTAAACCCTCAACCCTAAACCCAAAGCACTAAACCCTAAACCCTCAACCCTAAACTCTAAACCCTAAACCCAAAGCACTAAACCCTAAACCCTCAACCCTCAACCCTAAACCCTAAACCCTCAACCCTAAACCCAAGCCACTAAACCCTAAACCCTCAACCCTAAACCCTCAACCCTAAACCCTCAACCCTAAACCCTAAACCCTAAACCCTTAAAAACTGTGATAGAACTGAGGCTCTGGCTGCTCAAAGCTCGTGAGCTCGGGAAGCTCGGAAAGGTGGGCGCCTGGCGGCGGGGGGNGGGGGGGGGGGGGGGGGGGGGGTTAGGACTCTAATACAGGGGCCTTAGTAAGTAGAATAGGGGTTTTGGGGCCCAGTATACAATAAACTATAATATCGTTCTGGGTTTTAAGGTTTAGGGCTTACGTTTTAGGTCTTTTTGTTTGGTGGGTTTTGGGTTTAGGGCTTATAGGTTTTAGGACTTGTTTTGGTGGGTTTAGGGTTTAGGGGTCAGGGTTTAGGGTTGAGGGTTGCAGGTGTTTTTCATGCACTGCCCTTTTCCTTGCGTCCAAGGGTCGGCTACAATACCCATCCTTCATTGAAAAAGGGGAACACTCTCGAATCTCATCAAAAGACACGGAAACAATAAGAAGACTCAAAATAGACATCCGTGCTCACTTTAAGGGTTTCAGGCTTAGGGTCTAGGGTTTAGATGTTTCAAGTGTAGACATCTTTCCGGCCCAGGCTCTAGGGGTTTGAGGTGGGCGTAGAGTTTAGGGTTTGGTTAAAGGCTATACATCGTACAAGTTGGGGGGATTTGGGCTGGGAGGCTTCAGGATCCTAATTATGGGAATTAAGTTGTTGATGAGTTCTAGCGCTTAGGGTGTACCTGGACCCTAGTTAAAGAACCTACCGTTTTAGGGCCCCTTAGTATGATTTCCTGATGTAAGTCCTGAAAACGGTAGGCTCTTCAGGGTCGTAAGGTTGAGGACCTCTGGGTTCCACTAAGTAGTAGGCTCTTGCTGCTACGAGCCTTCGGCTCCTGAGGTATGCTTACTCCGAAACGAAACCCTACCTACGGCTGATGGACAAAATCCTGCATGACCCTAAGGACCCTAAACTATGGGAATTATGGTATATTCCTTATAATGGGTATCGTATCAACCCCCGATCCCACACTCTAAATCGCACACCGACAAAATGCACGGCCCCGAATTCTGAACCTTTATTTAAAAGCATAAACCTTTGGTACGCTGATCAATGGGTGTAGAGAACTCCATACTTCACATGGCCGGATAAGCGACAAACATCCGCATGGCTATCTGCGGTCCGCTGTGTAAGGGTATCAAACTCCAACCATAGGATGTCCAGCGCTTTTAGCCCTGAACTGCTGTTCAAGAGCTGAGCACATCCTAAACACGAACACTGAAGCTCCAAAAGTTCTGAAAGACAACTCCCTAAAGCATGATACGAAACCCGATATTTAAAGTTTGAGGCATACACTTCGCAACAGGACATTGCAGTCTCTGGATAGAAACACATAAACTTTGAACCCTAAACCCTAAACCCCAAACCTTAATTCCAAAACCCTCAAAGACCCGACCCCTCTGAACCGTGCACCTGCGACGCCGGAGAGGCCAAACCTGCACAGTGGCCAGGCTGAGCAATATCTCCTAAACCCCTAAAACTCTAACCCCCAAACCCCCGAAGCCTAGACCTGAAAGATGTCTACACTTAAAACTTAAACATCTAAACCCTAGACCTAAACCTGAAACCCTCAACCTTAAACCCTAAACCGCCTAAACCCCTGCCTGGACCGTGAAGAACCTACCTTGTTAAGGGCTTATATCAGGAAATCATAATAAGTAACTATAAAAAGGTAGGTTTTTTAGGGCCCAGGTAAACCCTAAACCCTAAAACCCTAAACCCTAAACTCCAAACCCCCAACCCTAAACCCTTCAAGGAATGCAGGTAAGTCACGGGGCCTGGGGCTCCTCTGTTTACAGTAAATGCCAGAAGTCGGAATGCTGTGATCCAAGATCCAACTTTCTGGAAGTCGCTTTAGGGTTTGCAGTTTGGCGTTTACGGAACCCTAGACCCTAAACCTTACGCTCAGTGCTCGAGCTCCGCGCTTTTGCGGCGCCTTAAGAATTGGAATAGGATGCCTAGACCCTAAGCCCCTGACCACTTACCTAAACCCTAAACCCTAAGCCCTTAAACCCTAAACCCTAAACCCTAAACCCTTAAACCCTAAACCCGTAAATTAAACCCCTAAACCCCTAAACCCTAAACCCCAGACCTCCTCAGCCGACCCCGGGCCCGAAGGGGCCGAAAACGCCAGGCTGCGATGATCCCTGGCTTTCGAGGTTTTCGGTTTTAGGGTTCCTCTTCGGTCTCCTTTAAGGTTTTGGGGTTTGGGGTTTCGGGATTTAGGGCTTTAGGGTTTCAGGTCTAGGGCTTTAGGGCTTTTGAGCTAGGGCCTGGCCTTTAGGGTTCCTTCTAAGTCTCCTTTAAAGGCTTCTATTCGGTCTCCTTTAAGGGTGCCTTGTAGGTCTCCTTTAAGGGCTCTCCTTCGGTCTCTTCTAAGGGTTCCTTTAAGGGTTGTTGTGAGTTCCCTGAGGGCTTAGGCTGGGTTTGTACCAGCAATTCCCAAGTAGAGCCCAATGTTGAGCTTAAGCAGGGCTTCTCACGCCGGCGGACAAATACAGGGAAATTACGGGGTATGAACCCATTCCACTTGCCACCTTGGCCGTTAGCTGCCCTGGGCGCGGACTATACTCCGGAAGTCAATCATAAAGCCTAAACCCCAAACCCTCCCCGTTCTCGAGTTGAAGTAAGGGCCTCCAGGACTTTCAAGAGAGCGCAATACCCCTAACTACGGAATTACCAAACCTTAGGTGATAGGGGCTTCCTCATATAACTTAAGCTATCCTTCCTGCTCGCTAATTTGAGGGGTATTGGGTTTACTGAGTATGCGCTCTGAAGAAAGTACAAGCCCAAGTATGCAGAAACCTATACAACCCATGAAGGGTGTCGTGAGGTTAAGCCCTGAAACCCGGTCACCTAAAACCGCAGAAACCAAACTCAACTTTAGATCAGCCTAGAAACCTATAAACCTTGAGCTTCAAAGCCACAAACCCTCAACTTCAAGACCCTAGACCCTAACCCTCCCTTAAACTTCCGGGACAAAACCCTCAACTTAAAGACCCTAAACCCAGTACCCGGAACCCCCAGTGTCACGAAAGCCCCCCCTGAACCAAAATAGCAAGCCATTGTAGAACCTTTATAAAAAGTCTAACTTTCAATAGAACACCCGTTCCAAGACCTGACAAAAAGCCGAACAACCCATCAGCCCGAAATCCCAAAAACCCGAAACCCCAAAAACCCTAAACCCTAAACCACCCAGACCCTGCTTGCCTCCCGTCGCTACGCGGGCCGCCCAAGGGCAGAGTTCTCGCTCAGTTCTCTGCAACGGGACCGGCCTCCACAGGCACAGAATAAGGGACTTTAGGAGGATTTAGGGTTTAGGGTTTAGGGTTTAGGGCTTGGGGCTTACGGTTTAGGGTTTAGGGTTTAGGATTTAGGGTTTAGGGTTTAGGATGTAGGGTTGAGGGTTTAGGGTTCAGGATTTAGGGTTTAGGGTTTAGGGTTTAGGGTTTAGGGCTCTCACCTGGACACTGAAAGACCGAACTTTTTAGGGAAATGATAACGAAATCATACGAAGGAACCCCAAAAAGATGGGCGTTTCCGAAAATTAGGGGCACCCATAAAGGGATCTATAAGGGTTCCTATGGATCTATAGGGTTTAGGGTTTAGGATTGGGGTCCTTATGATAGGAATCCTACTACTTGGGGTACTAAATTAGCGGGTCCCCGATTTTCGGAAACTCCCATGTATGGTCTTTTGGGGTGGAGGCCATTCAGGGCTTTGAGGTTTGATGCTTCCGGGCGTAGCGTAGGCGGAGAGGTTTAGGGTTTGGGGTCGTTTAGGCTGTAGAATGATCACCAAGGATCCAAGACTCACACCGCAAGATCTGGTACTGCAGCATAGAGGCCTTCATAATGAATAGAAAGGGGTTTTGTAGTAAAGCGTCGATCAACCCATGGATTATTCTTGACAATTATTCCGAGCCGCCCCGCCCCCATACAAGGCGTGGGGCCTAAGATGTCGTATTGAAGTCTCAAGCTCGGTGCATTGAGCAACCTCGAATATGGCAGCCAACACCAAACCCTGAAACCCGAACTCCAAGCTCTAGTTTCCAGCTTCCGTTAAGGAGGGTAGCAGCCGTCAACCTCAAGGCAGGCGAGGGCGAAAAGGAGGGACAGGGCCAGTAGCTTCCCGTCAGCGCCATGGCGGCTCTGTTTGGGGGTTTCGGGCTTCCGGGGTTGAGGGCTTCGGTCAGGGCTTTTGGGGGAGAGCTTGAGGGTTCCGGGCTTAGGTGTGGGTTTCAGGGAGTGTTGAGGCGTCTTGGGCTGAGGTCGGCCGCGTGGGCTTGGGTGGGCAGGTGGGCTTTCTTTGAGGTTCCTTTTTATACGTGCCGTACTAGTCTTGGGACCGAAAAAGAGACCCTGATGTAGAGAACTACTCCATGTAACGTCGGGAGGGCTAGTGTTGAGTTGAAGATCCCTTAATGAAGGAATATACCTTAAAGCAGAATAGGGATCCTACTATAAATAAAAAGGCATATTCCTTAATCAAGGGATATTGGAGTCCCTGGGTTAGCTTGGGCCCAGGTCTTAGAGATTCCGCAACCAGGTTTGGAGCCCAAGTCTTAGGCTCAGGTTAGACCACTGTAGGTCTCAGGGGTTTAGGGTTTCAAGCCCAGAGCATCCAAAACCCCTTAATTAAGGAATATATCTTAAATCATATTAGGGATCCTATTATAATTTACGGTATATTCCTTAAGTAAAGGGTTTTGGAGGCTCTGGGAGGTTCTGACAGCTTTGAATGCCAACCTGCATGATCGCGGACTGCTGGATGCTTCGTGAACCACCGCTCTCTGCAGCATTCGCTGCCCGCGAATACATTAACCCTTGACCCGTAAGTCTTAAACCGAGAAAAACCAGCAACCCCATAAACCCAGAGCCCGCAGACGCAGGGAACCAAAGTGCTGATTAACACATGCAAGGCACAAAGAAACTAATACACTAACTAGCTAATATAGGGGGCTTAATCATTAGAATAGGGTTTTGGGGCCCATTATACTGTAATTATAATAGGGAACCCCCAAAATAGTGTAAGGTAATCATTAAAGCCTCTATAGTACATAGCGTCATCAAGATGATCGGGTCGGCACTCATTCCCAGGATCGGTCCATTTTTCCTGCACCTAGGTCCCCGCTGGGGCACTCTTCATGACCTCGGTGAGCTGCTGCGCGAGCTCCGACATGGTCCTAAGCTGGTCATAGCAAGTTTTCACAAAGGGTTTGGTGCTTTAGGGTTAGGGTTTAGGGCGGAGGCTTAAGGGTTTAGGGCCTTTTATTCGAGGTTTAGGGTTCGGCACCCTAAACCCTAAACCCTAAACTACCTCATAAATCTAAACCCCAAGAAGCCCAAGCCCTAAACGCAAAGTCTCAGCCGGCTGTCAGGTTTTAGGAGTTACCCATAGGCCCCAAAGTAGTTCCTTTTCGGGGTTCATACTTAGAATTCTATATGGTAATCCCAAAAAGGAACTACTTTGGGGCCTACGGGTAGGTTCACTGCAGGTGTCGTTTCGCGTCTATAGAATAGTGTAGCATAGCATAGGGTAGTATAGTATACTATAGTATGATATAGTTCAGAAAATCAGCCTGCACCGAACCCGGAAGCATTCAAAGGCTCTATGTACGTCTTCGTCAATTCGCATTACAGAGACGGTTCTGCGAGTGATTCTGCTTCTGGAACCTACAAGACTAAAAGCCCTCTGCCCGGAGCCTCCAAAACCCTTTACTGAAGGAATATACCGTAAATTATAATAGGATCCCTAATATGATTTAAGATATATTCCTTAATTAAGGGGTTTTAGATGCTCTGGGTAAGCAGATTTTCCAACACTTGGCGGCCCTACATCCCATCATCTCTGAGCTCTCACGCCCTTAGGCCCCAAGCAGTGAAATCCTAAACTCTTGTATAAATTCCAAAGTTCAAAAAACAACCTAAGCCGTAAACCCCTTTCGGAAGCAACCGACGATTTCTGAGCTTCATTGCGGCTCAGAATCGGCCGTCGCTGCGCCTGGGGATTCCAACAGCGGCGCATGAGAGACAGCAACTCTTGTGGGCAGCCGCCCTCAGGGAAAAAAGCTTTGGTGCTTGAGGATCAAGATTTGGGGGCTCTGTAATCATGTGTGTGCAAGACTAGACTCAGACTAAACTAAGCCTCTACTCTGCTACGTAACGCCACACCAGACTATGCTCAACAAAACAAAACTGAGGGTTTCAAGGGTTTCAGGCCTCAGGGTTTAAATTTAGGGAGTTAGGGGGCTCTAGGCTTCCCGGCATGGCAGGCGATGGCTGAAATGTTAGGGCGCTCAGTCGAGTGAACTGAAGTTTCATGTAGACACCCTCCTGGAGGTGAAGCCAACGGACCATAGAATCCGAAAGCGACCACGTACGTCCCTTAAAGCCGCTGCCTCCACACATTCGGTGTTGGGTCTTCGACCGTTCGCAATCTCTTTGCCTCGGCTGTGGCGGCTTCAGTGCAGTTGCTGGGCCCGAAGCCCTAAACACCCAAACTGCAAACTCTAAACGCAATAAGGTTAGATCTTAGACTTGGAGCCTGACATAGTCGCGTCCCCAACTGTCCATCTCAGGAATGGCTTCAAAGTTCCACAGTAAGCTTAGAGTCCTGGTGAAGGTTTGGGATTGCAGGATGAAGGGGTTCAGGGTTTAGGGTTTTGGGGTTACAGGGTAGGATTCCATGCTTACGGAGTTTAGGAATAATGGGCCCGGGGGGGTCTACGGCTTACGCAGAGTGCTCTAAACAGCCGGGACTTCCTGAACCCCTGCGTCGGCCCTGTGTCTACCGGAGTCTACTCCCAACCGTGCACAACTCGCCCCCCTAACCTCTAAACTCCTCCAGGTCCATACCCAAACCCCCTAAAGCCTCAAAAAACCCTAAACTCCTCCAGGCCCAAAGAATCCTGACCGGAACTCCGAAATTGATCGCCAAGGCTTTACCCAGGTCTTACTTATTCGCTTTGCCGAGCGACATCTGGCCTCTTCAGGCCTCGGCCACTTGCACAACACCAATCATGCTTAATGAACAAGAGTCACAGTAGCAGCAAAAATAATCATAATTTCCAATATTCGTATTCATGGTAGTTGTAATAGGAACAATAAGAAGTAGCTCTCATCATTATTGCAGTAATAACAACAGTTATAATGATCGGACCAATCATAATACTGACAATGATATCCCCAGTAACAACAATAATAACAAAAACATAAACAATACTGAAAGAACAGAACAATGATGATAGTAGTTTAAGAATGGCAGTAGTAATCGTAGTGGTAGTACCAGTAGCAGCATTAGTAGCAGCACGATGATCATAGCTTTGGAAGGTGAGTTCTGGCGGAAGCTTGTGGGTGAAGCGGCCAACCTCCGTTTCACGGCTCTTACGTACAGCTTCCAGGGGAAGTCAGCTTTGTGTACACAAGCTCAACGCTCTAAACAAGCACAAGTCACGTCTTCAACTCCCACACATCGCTGTAAGGGATGGTCCTGGACAGCTAAGATGTGACCGGTGACCCAAACTACTGTGTCCTGCAGGCCCTAATTATGTCCTAAATCTATCAGAACGCATGGTGCTTGATGCACATTTAAGGCAACGTACATCACGTTCCTGAAGACGACCATTTCAGGCTGAGCCCGCCCTACCCTCCCTGGATTCCTATCGCTAACTGGAAGAAGATGCAGAAGGATGTGGGAGTTTCCGAAAATTAGGGGTACCTTATTTTGGTGTCCTTATGATAAGGATCCTACTATTTAGGGTACTAAATTAGGGTCCCCTATTTCCGGAAACTCCCATGTATGGCTCCTGTCAACTGTGGGTTTGGGTCAGTGGCTCAGGTTGGAACAGTATGTCCACATGGCGCGCCTGCCTGCCCGTAGGCGCATTGATGTGTTTTATGTGCGTGTGTATGTATTGTATATCTATATATATACACATACCTAACATACACATACACATAATATATATATATATATTTGTTTATTTATGTATTTATATATATATATATACACAGTTATGTATAAACATCGAGAGATTTACATTTATATATGCATATACATATACATATGCATATACATACACATATACATATGCATACGCATCTACATGTACATGTACATGTACATGTACATGTACATAGACATAGACATAGACATATACATATACATATACATGTACATATACATATACATATACATATACATATACATATACATATATCCCTTTACATACACATTTGTGCAGGCAACTGTGTGTGTATCTACTTATACATACATATATAGATTGTAGATAGATAGATAGATAGGACGGCTTTTTACTGCTTTTGAGGACTGTTCTGACATGTTCTGGCCTAGAGCCACCCAACTGGTCGGGGTTTACGGCTTTGGTTCTCAATGTTTCTAGTGCCTGCAGGCCCTTAGAGCTTCGTATTCTGAGGTCTTAGTTCTCAGACTTGCGTACCCGCAAGCGATGACTGGTGAATTCTCAGACTGACATCACTCCATGAGCCTTAAACCGAGAAATCCCACCTCCCGAGCCTAGCCTAGCGCCAGTCCTGGACAGGACCTCGAACATGAGCATGCCAAAGCAGTAAACATCTGAGTGCCTGCAGCAGGATTTGGAAGCTTTTGCGATTTGCCACTCCCTGCCCCGAGGGGACACCGCGCAACTGAGACGCACATTTCCGCATGTCGTCAGGTTGATAGGTCTCCTGTGTCGTTTGGCTCCTACATGTAAGTCCATGGTATACAACCATGTACTAGATAAGTGGGTTTACCGGCTGCATCACACAATAACTGTCTAAAATTGCCCCTTAACCTAAATCCTCCGGAGGCCTATCGAAGCTGCCGGAGGCGGTCGCTTCGGGGGCGCGCCAGCGCCAGAGCTCCAACTCGTCGGTGCCCACCGCTTGCAAGAAGCCGGCCCCTTGGGTTACCCTTTGAAGGAACCCTTAAAGGAACCCTTAAGGGTACTATAGGGTTCTATAAGAGGGTCCCCTTTAAGGGTACTATAGAGCTCTACAACAGGGTGCTCTAGACCTTACCCTTCCTTACCCTTGCACTCTAAACCCTGAGCGCTAAAACCCTAAACTCTAAACCCTAAACCGTTTTGGGCTTTAAGGCTGAAGGCAGTTCTGCCTCAGGGCTTAGGGAATAGGATACCCAGAGACTCCAACATCCCTTAATTAAGATGGATATAATAGGATCCCGAAAATGATTTAATGATTTAATTCCTGAAATGAGGGACATTGGAGTCTCTGGGCAGACCATTTCCTTGTTATCACTACTACCAGTATACGAAGAACAATAACAGCAACGACTTTTATTATTATTATTAATATTATTACGATAGCTATAAAAATACTACTGCTAATGCTGGTGCTATCAGTTTTATCATCGTTATTATCGTTGTTATGGAGTCAGTATTCTCAAGACAAGTGCTAGTACTACAATTGTAAACCCTTCTGTTCTCGTTGTTAGTGTTGGTAGTCGCGGTAGTCGCATTATAAGCAGCGACGAATCTGAATACAACCCTAAACCCTAAGCCCTAACCCTAAACCCTAAACCCCTAAACCGTATCCGAAGCCCTGCGCGCATGGGGTTTAGGCATGGGGCCTTTGGGGATTAGAGGGTTCTGTCCGAGCTTTTAGGGTTTAGGGTTTAGGGGATCGGAGGGTTCTGTCCGAGCTTTTTGGGTTTAGAAGGCTACGGAGTTCAGAGAGAAGGATTGTCTTGCTGGTTTAGGCTTAGAAATGGTTGGGGTTTCGGGGTTAGACCGCTTTGGTGCGGGGTGAGGCATTATATGGTTCAAGAAGGATAAGGTCCGGCTAGCTGGAGGTTCATGGGTAATCATTATAAGTGGAGTTATAAGTCCCCTGATTTGGGTAATACTGATTATAACTGTAGTTATCCTACTTCTAGCCCGCACTTTTATCTACCCATGAACCTCCAAGTAGGGTCTGCAATTTCGGTAGCGTTGGGCAAGGGTTGATGCAGCTTCGGAGGGTTTTTCTACACCCTAAACCCTAAACCCTAAACCCAACTCGAAAACCCAACTCTCGGAAATCCTTGGCTCTTGTTAACCCTAAGGGTCCAAGTACCTAATTATCGTATACTCTCCAAAATCGTAACCTACATAGCTACTATCCTAAACCCAAGTACCTCATTAGTGGGTCCTTTGGACCCCAAGGAGCTATTTAAATAATCATACCAAGACAACATGTCACGCTCTTGATGTGACAGATATGTATACATATACATCTACATATTCCATAGTACAGATATGTGTATGCATTTATGTATATATATATATACATGTACTTATATTCGCAACCTTTCAGAATCTAGGCTTCCGAAGCAGCCTCTCGGCAGGTCGACGTCTAGCTTTGCCGTCGGCGTTTTCCCTAGTGGCTGCGTCAGAAAGATGTGGTGGCTGGTGATGTCCTTCCAAAGTTTAGGGTCTAGGGTGTAGGGGTTTAGGGTTTAGGCTTCCAAACTCTGCACAGATGGTTGAGGGCTTTGGCCTAAGGCTTCAAGCTTTTTGGCTCGAGACCTCAAAGCAAGAGTTAAGAGAAACGTTTAGTCCGCAAAGCCTCGATGCCCAAAGCAGGAAAAGGTTACGTTCTGAAGTGTTGCTGTGATCACACTTGGAGGCTCGCAGGCAGTCATAAGTAATGTAGGAACCTGATTAAGAAACCTTGGGCCTTTATAAGGGTTCCTTATATGAATCCTACTACTTTGGGGCTATAGCCCCAGGGTTCCTTAATCAGGTTCCTACATTATGGTTTTAGGTCCCCCTAGTGTTGGTTATAATGCTTCAGTGGCTTTGGTGGAAGCGACACGAAGACTCACCTCAGCAGCTAACCCGAGGTTTTAGATCCATGTAGGGGGTCTACAGGGTTTAGTGTTTAGGGTTTAGGGTAGAAGCTAGACAGTTGGAACATCATTAGCCTCATGCCCTTAAAGTAAAGCAACGGGAATCCCAGCATGAATCATCCTAAATCGATGGTCCAACTTTCTGGGGATCACTATAGCAGATCAAGAGTCTCAGACCCAGAGCCTCCAAAACCCCTTAATTAAGGAATATACCTTAAATTACAATAGGATCCCTAATATGATTTAAGGTATATTCCTTAATTAAGGGGTTTTGGAGGCTCTGGGGAGTTTAAGGGTTCAGGGTTTAGGGCTTACGTGTTTTTTTGTTTTGTCGCTCCTTTTCTCCAGCTACACACGGTCTCTGGGGAATGCCCATAGGGCTGGTGTGGGCTTACGGGTTTAGGGTTTAGGGTTTAATTAAGGATTTAAGGGTGACGTGCCTTTTTTTTAAGGGGTGAAGGGCTTAGGATTTAGGGACTGGGGTTTGCATTTCAGGCTCCAGCTCAGCCTTCAGAGTCCTTTATCCGAAAGCTTATTACCTCTTGGCTGACCGCTTGACAGGCTGAATTAGGGCCTAATGTAGGGGCCTTCATGATTGGAACGGTGTTTTGGGGTATCTTATACCATATTTTAATAAGGAACCCCCCCAAATAGTATAGGGGATTATTTAGGCCCCTATAGTAGACCGTTTAGAGTTCAGGGTTTATGGGTTTGGGATTTATGGCGTGCGCGCTGAAATCCGGCACTCAACCCTCGAGCGCCAAAAGCCGGGTTTGGGGTTTCTGCGGCCAGGGTAGACACGGTACAAAGCCTCCGTTTAGGATTTAGGTGTAGGGATAAGTTAATAAGGGCCCTAAACCCTAAACCCTGAACCCTAAACCCACCCCTAAACCCCTAAACCTCACATTTCAGCAAAGCCGAACAAAACAACTCCTAGGAAGTCCTACAACTGAAGCTTCTCAAAATCCCCAGGCCCTCCTCAACCAGAAGCGGCGTTGTAAAAGACCAGGGCCTGTGGGTTTAGGGTTTAGGGTTTAGGGTTTAGGGTCAGGGCCTGTGGGGGCATATTGTAGTACGGCTGATGGACAAAATCCTGCATTACCCATTATAAGGAATATACCATAATTCCCATAGTTTAGGGTCCTTAGGGTCATGCAGGATTTTGTCCATCAACCGTATGATTATATTCCACACTATATGCTACTGCTCTCCCTAATTATAGTACTCCCGATGATCTCAAACAAGACATAACAGACCCCGCGCCATTAACACCTAAACACTTGATAAAACCTACTTCCTAACCCCCACATAATCAACGCAAACCCAAACCCTTATAGAACCCGTAGTTAGAAAGCCGTGATAGAGCCCTTGTGAAGCACTACTTCCTAAATTCCTCCCCTAAACCCTGAACCCTAGACCCCTAAACCCCTAAACCCCCTAAGCCCTAAACCTGAACCCTAAACCCCTCAACCCCTAAACCCTAAGCCCTAAATTCCTAAACCCAGCAAAAGACCGCTCCTGAAGCACCAGCTCCTCAGCATGCACGCACGCCACGGCCTCGGCCAGCTGCAGAAGAAGCTGGACCTCGGAAGGTCTTAACATAGGAGCCTTAATAATTAGAAAAGGCTCCTTTAAAGGGTTCCTTAAAAGTAGGGTTGCATAATAAGGTCTTAATATAGGGGCCTTAATGATTAGAAAAGAGTTCCTGTAAAGGGTTCATTCAAAGTTGGGTTCTATAACATAGGGGCTGGACCTTAGAAGGCGTCCAAATGGATCTTAGGGTCTTTAGGGTTTAGGGTTTTGAGTTTAAGGCTCCGGGCTGTCTTAAGCAGGGGTCTGCATTCCCTACACTGAAGCCCTTGGTTAGGGTGTTGGGCTTTCAGGTTATCGGGCCTGGTGCGTGCGAGGTTTAGGGTCAATTTGTTCTTGCAGCTTCGGGTTCGGGGATTGTGCAAGGGCATGACGGTGACGCGATTCGAGTGCCTTTTGTCGGGTCATACCCGAAAGCCCCATAACCTGAACCTTCTTAACCTCCGTGCCCGAAAAGCTCAAACCCCAAAACTCCAAAACCTGAAGCAAAGAACCTCCAAAGTCTTGTCAAGCCCCTACAAGCCATATACAAGCACCCTAAACCCTAAACCCTAAACCAACCTAGAATCTAGAAAGCCACAGTTCTACAAGTGCCTAAAGCCGAAACCAAAAACCCATTTAACGCTAGACCCCAAAACCCTAGAGAGGATCTCGAAGATTCGAAGAGACTGCTTGCCACTTCGCCGCACGCTTCGGCCATGGGAGACTCTTTGCATCCTCTTCGGGCTCGAGAAGATTTGAAAGGGTTCCCTTAAAGGGCTCCTGCGTGCCTTTAGGGTTTAGGGCTGGGAGTTCCTTAAGCAGGGTCTATAGTGTTCCAGGCTGTAGGGGCAGGGGCCCTGGCCTGAATATGCCTTTCTGGTACACCATGCTACAGTTATAGGGTACAGGGGACACTACTACTAATTATTCCGAGCCATATGTTGCTACACTTATGAGCACTAAGCATGCAAGGCTTGTGATGAACGAGTCCTTCAGGGCGTCAGCAAGCGAACCACCCGCACCTGAGGGATGGAAACTTAGCTTAAGGTGCCCGATAAGGAAAGCATTATGTCTACCATTAGGGTTCAGAGTTTACGGTTATACGTACCTCCCATTGTCGTAGCAACCCAGGAGAGTTAAAGGCTTGGAGCTCGCTGTGTTTATGACTCGGGCTTTTGAGTGGTGGGGGCTCTGGCTTTAGAGGGTGTGGGTTTGGGACTCCCCCCATACAGTAACAGTCTATAATAGGGCTACTATTCAGGTCCTAATATATCTATATTATGAATATTATCCAACTGCTACTGAGTGGGGGCAGTACCCAAGGTGTGGGGTTCAAGGTCAACGGTGTAGGTCGCGGTTCAGGGATAACGGTTTGGATTCAGGGCCTAGGCTTTGGGGTTCGCGCTGCCTCAAGGCGGAAGACACTCGATACGGGGTTGTGGACGCGCACGCTTTACTTTGGAAATGCTGTCTTTCAGGTGTGACTTTGGAGCTTTGAGGTTGCGGGATCCAGGCTTAATACCGCCCTATGTATATACCGATCGGAGCTCTTCGTAGCACCTAAACTGGACCTAAACCCTAAACCCCAATATAGGGGCCTTCATAATTAGAATAGGGTTTGGGGTTTGGGAGCCCAGTATACTAGAATTATAATGAGGAACTTCCAAGAATAGTATTGGTAATTATATAGGCCCCTACATTAAACGCTGAAGCACTCAACTACTCCGAAGGTCAGCTCCTGGTCGACGTACGAGCGGCAATACTCTGAGACGGCGATGAAGGGAGCCTGCTTGGAGGTTCCATGGGTGGGTATAGGTTGGGGTTATGAGTTGGGTTCCTTTAAGGGTTCTATGGGAGTTGGGGTTTAGCGTTTCGGGTTTAGGGCGGGTATAACTGGAGTCATACGTAGGATAACTATGGTTATAAGTCATACTAGGGGGACTTATGACCCCACTTAACTTACAGGTACCCATGAACCTGTAAGTGTCACAGAGAGATGGCTTCGACGTTTCATGCGGCAGCGGTTTAGGGTTTAGGGTTTAAAGTTTAGGGCTTTGGGTTTTGGATTTAGAGCTCCCTAGTACACCGTACACCCTGAACCTCCCTAAACCGAAGGCGGATCCACCTAAGACCCCAAACCTTGCAACCCCAAACCTCTAGACCGTTTAAATCGTGAACAAAGCCCCTAAATCCTGAATTCTCAACCCTAAACTTCTACACCCTAAACCGAAGGAAAACACCTGGATCCTAAACCCTAAACAAGCCTCTGCGGTCGAGCCATAGCAGCGCAAGATGCTTCGGTGGACTGGCCTCGAAGCAACGAGGAAAGGTTTGGGGCCGGGTGAGGGCCGTAGGACTCCAAGGCCAGTGTTTTCGGGTGTAGGGTCTGGGTTTAGGGTTTAGGGTTTAGGGTTTAGGGTTCAGGGTTCAGGGTTTAGGGTTTAGGGTTTAGGGTCTGGACTTTCGAATGTCGGCCTTTAGGAGCAAAAAGCTCGAGGGCTTCAAGGCCAAAAGGCTGCAGGGCTTTGGGCTTTGTTCTGCGACGTTCTTGCTTTAGGGCTTTGGAAGTTTCGGGGTTTTAGGATTTTGTGTTTGCTAAACCCTAAACCCTAAACTCTAAAGTCGGCTCTGTTGCGTTTCACTTAGAGACTGGAGCTTCTTGTGCTCTATGTGGCGATGCCTTGCGTGACTGCCCGAACAAACTACGCCCCAGCAGTGCAGAGTCGCTTCAGCGGCATAATATAGCGACCTTAATAATTAGAATCATGCTATACTATCCTAGGGGAACTAGAGGTCAGCCTTGGGGGATCGAATTGTGATTATAGTCACTTGTTGACGGTTACCTACACCTCAACTAAGGCTACTTGCATTTCTTGAACTTCTCCATTGAAATATGGAAACCCCTGAACCCTAAACCCTAACCCTCAGCCCGAATTGACAAGACCCTTTCGCCTTTTGAGCCAGCCTTAGACCCCACACTTGCAGCAAAGCCTGAGCTAAACCCAACATCCCAAACCCAAACACCTAAACTAAACGAAACCCAGTGCCCTTTAAGACTTAAGTATTAAACAAGAAACTCAGAAACCCCGCAACCCATCAATTGCAAATCCAAACCGAACAGAACTTCAAGACTTTAGGTTGCAATAAGGTGAAAACTCCAATCTCAAACACCAAGCCCTTACCCCTAAACCCTAAACCCCAAACCCTGCAACCTTAACCCTAAAACATGCCCGGCTCTCTGGCAAGTTGCCGCTCCAGGAGGGCAACCTGAGGGACCTCGGTGGTCAGCTTCTTCATGGCCACGGTGATGGCACTCGTGCTCTTGCCTGGGTTTACAGTGAACCCCAGAAAGTTGGAACATGGATTTAGGATGATTAGTGCTAGGACCCCTTATACTTTATACTAGGGGCATGAGGATAAATAGAAGCCCCTTACAGGTGGGTAGTTCTTCTTCCATAGTACTCCCATAAGACCCCCTTTACCTTATAGGAGTGGTATGGGAGGCTTATGGGAAACTACCCACCTAATAACTACCNGGGTAGTTCTTCTTCCATAGTACTCCCATAAGACCCCCTTTACCTTATAGGAGTGGTATGGGAGGCTTATGGGAAACTACCCACCTAATAACTACCCACCTGTAAATGGCTTAGAATAATGATGTTTCAACTTTCTGGGTTCTACTGTAGGGTTTAGGATTTTCGGCTGCAGAGTGTTGGGATGTAGGGTTTAGGGCTTCTTACACCAAACTAAACCCTAAACCCTAAACCCCAAACCCTAAACCCTAACCCTAAACCCTAAACCCCAAACCCTAAACCCTAAACCCTAAAAAACCGTCAACCTTGAGGGTTCCAGGGTCTTTGGGGCTTTAGGGCTTTAAGGTTAGCCTTCAATTTCGGGCTTCGAGGGCCTCAACCCTGAACTCCTGAATTCCTAAGCCGTTAAACAAAAAAACCCTACCTTAAACTGCCAAACCCTACTTTTTTGTAGGTTCTGATTATAAGCCCTAATAGGGAAATTACAGGGACCCTACGAAAAAGTGGGTTTGGTAGGTTAAGGTAAGCCTAAGCCCAAGACTTTTAAATGCCAACCCCTGGTCTGACATCTCGAGATACCTGGGTTTGGCGCTACATCCGTAACCCCAAAAGGGGACAATGAGGAAAGGGCAGGCATCATGAGAAAGCAAGTCGGGGTCAAATACTACTGCAAACGGCAAAAAGGTTCCAGAAACGGGAGCCGAATGTGGTCGGAACCTTGGAATATTTTCGGTGGGCTGCGGTGCCTAAGGCCTGAACCCCGAGAATCAGCTAACACCCAACCTAGGACATCCTAGGACTGAAGCCTAGACCCCCAACCCTAAAGCCTAAACCCGAAGCCCGCAATCCTGCACCCTGCATGAACCGTAAAGCAACCCCGAACAGGAAACAAAAGCCGAGGGACTGAATCTGCGGAACCAAACACCTCTGTATACCTGCATGCGACAGGGGCAGCTGCCTGGTGCAACTCTAGTTTTACTCAAGGTTTCGGGTCTAGGGTTTAGGAAATGCCGAAACCCTAAACCTTAAACTCTAATAACTTACAGGATTTGTTTCATTCAGGGCTTGGGGTTTAGGGTTTAGGGTTTAGGGTTTAGGGTTTAGGGGTTTGGGGGCGGGGGGGCTGGGGAGGTTGGGGTTTGGGGGTGGGGTTCAGGTGAGGGCTTAGGGTCTGTCCATGGGCCCGGCATCTAATTGCCAGTAACGCTAGGATCCCTGTACGGCTGATGGACAAAATCCTGCATTACCCATTATAAGGAATATACCATAATTCCCATAGTTTAGGGTCCTTAGGGTCATGCAGGATTTTGTCCATCAACCGTATGAATCCTAAACCCAAAACCCTAGACCCTGAACCCAACACCCTAATCTTTAATCCTGAATCGGCGGAGGGCGGTTATTAACCAGGGGTCTACAGAAGGTTATAGGGCTTGGTCCTTTCATTTTGGCCTTCTTACCCCTAAACCCTAAACCCTTAGCCCAAAGCACCTCCGTCCGAACAATGAGGCTTTTGCAAATGAGGATCCTGCTCAGGTGGTGTTCCTCATATGGTCATAGGGACCCTTAGGGGGGTTGGGGGAGGGGGGGTAGAGGGCCATAATGCCCATAAAAAGGACTTAATAAGGCCTATTTTTGGAAGTATAGTCCCCTAACCCCCCTCCCCCCTGCCGCCCTAAGGGTCCCTATGATATGGGCGTGCCAGGACATCAGCTCTTGGGCGCGCTGTGCTTGCCTTTGCCAATAACTGGACTTTGAAGTAACCGGGGAGAAAAAAGTATAGACTTTTATTTCATAATGGTTCTTTAAAGGAACAGGTACCCCAACAAAGTATTCAAGTATGGTACGTATTCCAGAACCAAGATAAAAACACTGCTCCAAGTCCACGTCTGGCCCTTGCCGCGACCGCGGATGGTCTTGCCGACTGTTCTCCAAACTGGCAAAGGATTCCATGCGTGCTTTCCCTTTGCCTTGCCCTTGTTGTTGACGAAGGCGAGGGCGTCGGCGTCCAAGTCCTGCTTGCCATTGCCCTTGTTGTTGACAAGGGCGAAGGCGTTGGCGTCAAAGTCATTCTTGCCCTTGCCCTTGTTGTTGACGAAGGCGACTTATAACAAGGATCCTACTATTTAGGGCACTATATTAGGGTCCCCTATTTTCGGAAACTCCCAAATATGCATCATAGCTGGCGTCAGCCTGAAAACGGATCAGGAAAGTGCCACAGATTGCCATCGTTTCACTCAAAACTCCAGTCAATAAACCCTTTCCCAACCGCTGCTTGCTGGCAATGCTCCTGCCTGATCTGGTATTTTGCGCGTCTTTCTTGCGATCATAATCGATCATGGGTTTAGGGTTTAGGGGTTTAGGGGTTTGGGGATTACGGTTTAGGGTTTTTGGTTGAGGGTTTAGGGGCTCAAGGGTTAGGGATTTAGGGCTTCGGGGTTTAAGGCTTAGGGTCCTTAAACCACCACCCTCACATTTCTTTCCAGCCCTGCTCCCCGAGCTTCAATGCATTCGGACTTCATGTGAAAGTCCTTCGTTTAGGGCACCTTTATGGGATCTATAAGGTTTTCTATACGGTTTCCAAAAGATTACTAAAAGGGTAGTTCTGTAAATTAGGGTCGCTTGCTTTGGGCTCCCCAACATAGTACGGCGGAGGCGCTTATGGTGGACTGAATCGCCTTGACTCGAACAAGAAGCACGGCTCATCATCGTTCGGAGCTAGATCTCCCCAGGCCACGACTTGACTCTGACCGCAACGGACCAAACCACTGCTTCCGTGACGGGCGGCCGCTCGGCTGCACGCAGGGGCAGGCCGTAGCGACCCGACAGTTCCTCTGAAGGGAGGAACAAATCATGAAGTGTAGCATGTAGCCCCTGTGGCCGCCACAGGTTCTGATGGGTGCGGCGGTGAAGCAATGATCAAGGGTGCTGTAAGCTGCTGCAAGGCGGCCTTGCCGCACTCAGTAAACTCGCTGACCACAAATATTGACGGCGCCCATTGCCCCCGCGCACACAGCGGGGAAGAAGACATCCACAAATGCCCTAAACCCGAAGGCCCAAACTCAGACTCCAAGCCCCAACCCCCATACAACCTGAAACCCTTCTAGGTTCCAAGGAATCCCCTTCTTAATAAGGATGGGTTGGCCTTTGTCCGAATATTCGACAGAAGAAAGAACCCAGAAGGACTTGTCTCAACAGCTACTACCGTGGCACCTCCCGAAATCCTAAACCCTAAACTCCAAAAAGCTCCCCTCGCAAGATCAGAAAGCACCCTGCATACCGAAGTTGAATCCCTCCGGAATGTTTAGGGATGTTAGGGGTTGGTTTAGAGTTCGGGTTCAGGGTTTACGGTCTAAGGTTCAGAGTTTAGGGCTTGCTTGGGATACGGAAAGAGTTGCGGCCTCGGCGCCGCCACTGGACCGGAGCAGGACCTGCCGTGCATAATTGCAGTGGATCAGGTTCTGGAACTTGAGGATTCAGGCGCCTAGGGCTTCCCAGACCCCCGAAGGGATCTAGAAAGTAGATCCCTTAATAGGGGTTCCTATAAAGACCCTTTAGTAGTATAGGGTCCCAAATTAGGGGATCTACTTTTTGGATCCTCCCGGGGGGTCTGGGTTGGGGCTTAGTTTAGGGCTTCGGGCTTCGGGTCCAGCCAATGGCCCTTTAATGGAGCCCTAATGGCCCTTAATAGTAGGTATTTGGGGTATATTAGAGGGTAGTTGGGGGTCTAGGTTTAGTGCCTTTAGATTAGGCTGTGCAAGCTTTAGGGGATTACATCTTGTTTCAAGAATTCTATCGCCTTTGCCGAAACCAATCCTAGCCAATGCGGGGCCGGAGGACCTCTTTTGCTGTTCTTCTGTATACCGACTCTGTCTTTGTATCCAGGGGAGAAGATTACGTGGTGTAGTGGGTCGTTCTGAGGAGTAGCGAAACTGTCTGTAAGTTGCTGGACCTGTTCAGACAAGATGATTTGAGAAGGGAGTAAAGGCCTTTCAGCTTTCGATCCAAACTGTTCTGTTCGGTTTGCGTGAGTTGTAGGCGGCTTTGATACCCATGACGCGTCTCAGGAATTTGTCATGCCATCCATCCAGCTTCTTTAGATGAAGCTTGTCAACACCATGGCGTGCATTCTGGACAAAATTCCGAGACTGCGATGTGGACTGCTTTGCCGCTCTCCGTCACTGTGTGGCCGAGAACGTGGAGGGCACTGTGGGTTCCAAAAACAAGCGATCCATCGTCGACCTGTTAGGGTTTGGGTTTCTGGATTCGGATTGGGCGTAAACCCCACAGCCCCAGCGAACTCCCATAATCTAATCCCAACCTTAAACCCCGAACCTGCCGGACAGGCAGGTGGGCTGTTGAAAGGCTGAGATCGCTTAGCCACAGTGGCAAATCCGAAGACTGCAAGAATACAGTGACAGGTCGCACCTACTTTGGGGTCTGAACCCCAAACCCAAACGGCCCTCAACCGACCCCAAACCCTAACCCTAAACCTACCAAACCTGAACCGTTTTAGGGTTTAGGGCTTGATGTAGGGGCCTTCATGATTAGAATGGGGTGCTGGAGGGCCATTATACGAGAAGTATTATAAGGAACCCCCCAAAATGGTATTGGTTAATATTTCGGGCCCTCTACTAAACCCCGATAATACCCCTTATAGTAGTCCTTATACACCCCTTTAAAAGGAACCCTTAAAGGAGCCCTATTCTCATTATTAAGGCCCTTATGGTAGACTGTTTGGAGTCTTGAGGCAAGGGCCTCGGGCATCAACTCCATGGAAGGGTGCAGCTCCGGCTGCCAGTCCTTGGCTTCGGGCTTTGGGTTTCGGGTTTGGGGTTTAGGGTTTGGGGTTTTGGGGTTTGGGGTTTAGGGTTTGGGGTTTTGGGGTTTGGGGTTTAGGGTTTGGGGTTTAGGGTTTCGGGTTTAGGATTTGGGCGTTGGGGCTAGGCTTCGGTTTCTTTCAGGCTTCCTCCAGAGCTTCGAGTTTCGGGTATCTTGTTGACTGCGTATGCAAGGGCGGGGGCTTAGGGTGTCATCCTGCCCAAGGCTTACTTTGAGGGTGGGTAGTGTCAGCCCCAAACCCTAATGAGGGGTCTGAATAATAAGTGCTAGTACCCCTCCGTGGTCCAGTTTTAAGTTTACTATGATACACCCCAACTTCCAACTATAAAGGTGCCCCAAACCCTAAACCCTAAACTCTAAACCCCTAATGCCCAACACCCTAAACCCCAAACCCTAAAACCCTATATCCCAACACACCATCAGCCGGGCGCAGCATCCGCGAGGCCCATGCTGCGGGCTCAAAGGCCTCCCGGACAGAGCTCTCGAAACGGACGGGTCCGAGCTTTCCGGTTCAGGTACTTAGAGGCTGAGTATCCTAGCCCACAACAGGTCAACCTTTGCGATTATGGTAGGGTGATATAAGCCCCAACAGGTTAAAGGCTACCTACTCAGCTACAAATTTTTTAAAGGGTAAGGATGTAGGGTTCAGGGTCTTCGCGGTTTGGGGTTTAGGGCTGTAGGGTTTTAGGGTTTAGGGTTAATGTAAGGGTTTCTATCTGGCTTCTATAGGGTTTCATACACGGGCCTAATAACTTGGATAGGTGCGGGGGGTCATGTTACAAACAGACTATAGACTGATAAGAACGGGATACTACTATTACAGATTATTCAAACCTCCATGCAAGGTATGCCGCTCACGCTGGGTGCAAAGTGCTAGCTTTCTGAACCCATAACAGGTAGCCGCGGGACACCCTTCAGGTCAACAGAGAACCTGACACCACACAATTCGGGGATGCAGTTTCAATCATAATCTAAGGCCCTCTCCACCCTAGAGCATTTTCCGTAGTGTATCGGCAGATCGGGGGGGTTGGGGGGGCCCCTACAGTAGAGCCCTGGCATTTTGTTTTTTTCATGGCGCTGAGGCAGAGGAAGATGGCTGTCCCCGAGCTTGGGTGTCTCGAAAACTCGGAAGATTCAGGAAGTAGGCCCTTTAAAGCAGGGGTTCCTTTTAAAGGGGGCTATAAGGATTACTGCAAGGGATATTATGGGGGTTTAGTGTAGGGGCCTTAGTAATTAGAATAAGATTTGGGGGTATACTATACTCTAATAAGGACCCCCCACAATAGTATAGGCAATCATTTAGGCACCTATATTAGGCCCTTTAAAGCCTACTCGTTGCTGAGATCCTCTTCGGTCCAGTATGTAAGGGAAAATCTAAGATCTCCCAAAGACCGATCTAGTAGGACTAGGACTCAGATGTTTTGCGTACGTTTAGGATACTGTATTTGGGATAAAGGTACCACGACAACACGCTCGCACCAAAGCTCCTGCCCGATGATTGAAGGCTGGGCTAGCCCTCTTCCTATCTTGGCTCTTGTTCAGGAACTTAATTTCGGCTACCAGGATAAAAGGAGGCCATGTACAGTAGATCGTTATTGTAGTAACTTCAATTATAGCAGAAGCCAGAAAGTTGTAACATCATTGGCCTCATGCCCTTACAGTAAAGTATAGGGAATCCCAGCATGAATCCTCCTAAAACTATGTTCCAACTTTCTGGGGTTCACTGTAGGTTCCTTAACAAGAACACAGCTATTCCCCAAAGCTTGGACGTAAGTTTCCCCCTGGCTCCTCAAGCCAAGCCCAGAGCCTCCAAAACCCCTTAATTAAGGAATATACCTTAGATTATAATAGGACCCATTAAGAAATATACCCTAAGTTATAATAGGACCCATTAAGGAATATACCTTAAATTATAATAGGATCCCTAATATGATTTAAGGTATATTCCTTAATTAAGAGGTTTTGGAGGCTCTGGGAGCTTCGATCCGGAACCCTGAATCTAGGTCGCAAGCTTTAAGCCCCAAATCCTCGACCAGGAGCCCCAGGCCTTGATCCCATAAGGGGGTTTAGGGTTTAGGGTTTAGGGGTTAGGGTTTAGGGGTTTAGGGTTTAGGGTTTAGGGTTTTGGGGTTTAATGAGAGGCTTCGGTTCATCCTGCGTGACAGTTCAGGATGCTACAGCCTGCTAACCCTGAACGCCCAATACCCCTTCATTAAGAAAATAAACATGAAAATATACAAGAGCATAGTACGTATGATCTAGGATTTGTGCAACTTGAGCTTTCTGCCATGTTATTGTCACGATGCCACCGAGCCGTCTTCGAGACACCCATTCATGCTTTCTCACCTCTCTTCTCGCCCGCTCTTCATGAGGGCAGCTCGGATAAACTGGAGACGGTTTGGGAGATGGTACAGTGGTCAGATGGGTTTGTGCTGAAGCTGGGGAACTTACGTCTTTCTGTTCGTGTTTTTGAGGGCTCTTGGGCTGCGGATGGCTGGAGTATACTTCTGTAGCGGGAGAGTCGCATTTCCGTAGGAGCAGCCATATAAAGCCTTTCAGGGCGCGGATTCAAGCTTTGGGATCCTCCTAAACTCCTAAACCCCAACTTGGCTGACGTCTGAACCCCTCCGAAAAGTTAAACTTTTAGCCTCCTTATTACGGTTCATATAGAAACCCAAAAAGTTAAAGTCCCAAGAGTCAACCAGAAGGACGCCAAGCCAAATTTCCGAGTTTATACCGAGTCAGTCTCCGGTCTCTCGTCGCTACGCTGTATCACTGTGCATCCCGCACAGTTGCCTGTACAAAGCAGATCACTCCAGACCTGAGTCCCTATACACCAAGAGCTTCCTGCTGCAGGCAAGTACATAAAGGATCATAGGACCTAGCAACTAGGGTTATTATTAGGGTAACTATGTGTATAGCTACTTATAACCCCAAGTAGGGTACGTATAACGATGATCCGCCAAGTAGCCCAGTGTCTACTATGAAGGCCTGAAGGGCCTTCATAGTTTCAGAACAGGTTTCCAGGCACGGTGGCTTGTGTGGCCGTTCTTGGGAAAGCAACCGCGGCGGAGAAAATCAAATCCCTCGACAACCCTTCCCGATAATTACCCCCAGACCTAAACCCATACACAAAACTCTGCACAGCGCGCGAAACTTCTGAACACAGGTGGGTGAATGGTTTGAGCTGAGCTCTGCAAGTATTCAGCATTTGCGCTGTTGGTTTGGACTCAGTGGCCTCGATACAAAAAAAGATGAATTGGGCGCCCTCTTTGGGTGCCAATCGGAGGCGGTAGAAGCCAGTTCTCCGGGAGGTAGTCCACTCTCTTGCATCCAGGTTCCAGCTTTGGAATTATGGTTAAGGGCCTGGCTACCTAAATACCCCGAACACAATCGCTGCACTTTACTTTCTTTATGCTGTTCTGTTAAAGAAGATTGAAGGTCAAGACCCAACTTTAGTGTAACAAAGGCATAGCCACATGGGTGGTTGTCAAAATTAAAGTCCCTTTTGGGGTCCCTATTAAAATTATAATACGGCACCTAGTATGTAAGATACCCAAAAAGGGACCCTAATTTTGACAACCACCCACATGCTGCTGCCCTGTGTTGTGGCGGAGCGCTTGACGGGTTGCTGCTGAGCCCACGTCAGGTACCCTATTCCACCCCGTGTAAGCAGAGGGGCATCCAGAAGCTGTGCAGGCTAAGGACTTGGCTACGAGTCGTTGGGCTTAGGGTTTGGGTTTTAAGGTTTAGAATTTAGTGCTTGGGTTTAGCAACTCCAAAGCAGAACCGCCCAGTGCTCAATGGCAGGGCCAGTCATCGCAAAAACTCGAGTGGAAAACGAAAGTGCCAGAGATAAGGCAAGGAACATCAAGAAACAGGGGCCTTCTGAGGCTCAGGGCTGGGGCCTAGGGATTCAATCTTCGGTATACCCTAAACCCTAAACCCCCTAAACCCTAAACCCCTAAACCCCTAAACCCTAAACCCTAAACTTGCTGAGGGGTAGCAACTTAGTGCGTCAGTTTGCCAGGGCTTTCTGACCTCCTACATTTTCGGCTCGATCTCAGGATTACCTAGAGGGTCATACCCTACCCGTTACCTAGTTTATGGTTAGGATCTCCTATATAGAAAAGTACGTACCTTAAAAAAGGGGTAGGGTATGATCCTATAGGTATTGTCCTGCCAGGCTTTATGGGGGGGGGGGGCAAATGATGCAAATGTCAAAGGCTTGCGATGAAAAGCAGATTCATCGGCTTTCTGCTTTATGGCTTTTGTTCGGAGTTTTCTGGACTGGGGATTTGGGTTTAGGGTTTAGGGCTCAGGGATTTGGGTTTGCGGTTTAGGGTTATAGGGCTTAGCATCCAACAGCCCGGATCTGGGGATTGCTCTACAGACACAAGTGTCCTTGCTGTGCATCCATGCATGAGGGCACTCCTGACGCACTGCCGGACTGCTACTGCGGGTTATGAGGGCTCTTACATGCAGATCGGATCCACTGGTTCCTTAAAAACGGTGGTTTCGGATTCAGCAGTAGGGCTTCAAGATCCGAGGGTCAAGAGTTTGGAGTTCCCACAGCCCTAAACCCTAAACCCTACACCCTAAACCTAAACCCTAAACCCTAAACCAAAAACCCTAAACCCTAACCTCAGAGGCCCAGTGCTGCGCCGAAAAGCTGAAGAAACCTGGTCAGCTTCGGGACGATCCAGTAACCTGCCCACAACGCCAACCTGAGTCGGAGTTCGACGTTCAACCTGAAAGTGTTTGGATGAAAACCCCTACAGTGAACCCCCAAAAGTTGGAACATGGGTTTAGGAGGATTGGTGCTAGGATCCCCTATACTTTACCTTAAGGGCATGAGGGTATTGATGTTCCAACTTTCTGGCTTCTACTATNCCTACAGTGAACCCCCAAAAGTTGGAACATGGGTTTAGGAGGATTGGTGCTAGGATCCCCTATACTTTACCTTAAGGGCATGAGGGTATTGATGTTCCAACTTTCTGGCTTCTACTATAAACCCAAGGATGTAGAATTGAAAGCTTCGGGCTTAGAACTCCAGGTCTGGGAATTAATGGCTGTAGGGTGCATTTGGCTTCAGGATTTCGCATGCAGGTTTATGGTAGAAGCCAGAAAGTTGGAACATGGCTTTAGGAGGATTCGTGCTAGGATCCCTTATAGTTTACGTTAAGGGCATGAGGAGAATGATGTTCCAACTTTCTGGCTTCTATTATACTTGGTGTGGAATTCAGTTCAGGATTCAGGGTGCAGGGCTTTAAGTCTGAGGGTTCAGGAGCTATTACTTCGGTCCTCACCCGAGGGCGAGACCGACGGCCCTGCATCCCAGATGTTGAACCCTGAACAGGAACTGCGGCGAAGTTTACGTTTTCCCTCCAGTCTCCATCTGCACGAAACCGGGAATTCTATCTCTAGAGCTTCTCTCCGCGCCGAATCAGAACATCCAATATCCATTGAGTGGAATACAGCATAAATCGTTACCTTCCGCCCTCGAGATGGTCGAGCTCTGTTCTCTTCGCTACGGAGTACTGGGCTCTGGGTATGTACCGACAGGTACGAGTTGGTTGTAACTTCCAGGAAGCTAGGTTTATTTACAGTGGCCAAGCGTAGAGATACGCAGCCCCGAGAAAGAAGCTGCAATCAACAGGTCTGATCAAGTGACAACATCACCCAAAAATCCCCGTATACTGTTACACTCTAACATGACGGCTCAGGAGTAGGGCACCCCAGACAGCGTGGTGAGAGTCAACGACCAGCCGGAATCATGATTCGATTAGGGCCCGGATATCCCATATAAACCCGCTTGTAATGAAGGCCAATAAGGTAGGGATATCCCTATCAAATACTTATGCTTATGTCTGTTGGGTCTCTAAATGATGGTGTTCCTTGCAAACCCAGAAACTCCAATATCCCTTGACTAAGGAATATACCTTAGATCATATTAGTGGTCGACTAATATTTATGGAATATCCACTAATTCAGGGATATTGGAGTCCTTGCAAAACTCCTTCTGATCCCCCTAAAGCGCCCTCCAGGCCAAACGACAGTAGCCAAAGGTCTAAGTACCCAAAACCCCAAAGACAATAATTATTGTAGTGTATAACCCCCAAACCTTATTTTAAAAATTCAAGCCCATATATTGCCTAAAAACCAAAAGACAGGAAAACTGTACTGAACAGCTTTAGGGCTTAGGGTTGAGGGAAACTGTACTGAACAGTTTAGGGTTTAGGGTTTAGGGAAACCCTAGTACTGAACAGTTTAGGGTTTAGGGTTTAGTATAGGGAAATTGCACTGAACACTGAACCCTGCACCCGAGACCCTCAAAACCTACATGAAGCCTAAGCCCCGGACCCTAACCCCCCTGTGAAACCCTTCTGTCACCCTATCAAAGCCCTTACGGAACACCACCGAGTCTAAGCCGCTGGGGCCGGTTCAGTGAAGGGACCCAAAGTTGCAGGCGCCGACGGCCGTTGAGCGGATACAGCGCTTCAGCTGGAAGAACTCCTGGAGCGGGGAGGAGGCTTAGTGGAGGGGCCTGGCGGCTTTGGGCTTTAAGGTTTAGGGCTAGAATAGAATATACTTATGTGGGGACTGTAGGGGAGTAGCTTTGCTCACCATTCAGACCTGTCTAGTCTTTCAGGCTTCCTTGAAATCCTGTGCTGGGTGGTAGTTTCGGGGCCCTGAAAAGTATTTATGAATAGGTACCTCCACAGGAACCTTTTCTAATGAAGGTCGAGGAGGGAGGGAGGGAGGGAGGGAGGCCTCGGGGAGAATTCGAAGGTTGAGGGTTAAAGCTTCAGGTATCAACATTCTAGGGTCAAGGACCACTGAAGGGCTACATGTGTTCACACATGCATGTATGCATATATGCATAAATGTATATATGATATACATATATATATATATGCACAAACGAACATACACAGCCGTACATTTTATGCGCATATGCACATGTGTGAAAGACATGTCTAGCACATCTGGAGCCAATTGCAAAAACAAGCTTCCGCCGCACTTAAAGGGTCATGGGACTTACTAGGGTAACTATACTTAGAACACCAATTCGGGTATTTATAACCTTACTTACTAAGTCCCATGATCCTCCTTATAGAACTCGTAAAGAAACCCTATAGAACCCTTATAGATCCCTTTAAGGAGCCCTTTAAGGAACCTGACTTACCAAGTCCCATGATCCTCCATGATGCAGAGGTACATCCCCTCTGTGACAAGCAAGGCTGGGGGCTCCAAATCCCGGACACCTGAATGATAATGTACGGGCCTTAGTAGTTAGAATAGGTGCGTGCCTTTTTTTAGAATAGGGTTCCTTTAAAGGGGTCTATAAGGGGTACTATCAGGGATCTATAGTAGGGTTGCATAATGTACGGGCCTTAGTAGTTAGAATAGGGTTTTGGGCTCCTTTATAGCAGAGTCTTAATAAGGAGCCTAAGGAACTAAGTCCGAGAGCCTGAGTTGTGAAAACGAGGTTTTGTAGCTTTTTTAAGCGACTGGGTATTGAAGATGCCGATGCCCCACACCCAAAGCCTGAACCCGAAGCCGTGGACATATTATTTGGGATCCCTGAAGCTTCACGTGGGGTTTTCTTGCTGCTATCAGAAGGATCCTGCTATCTGCAGTCTGTACCGGGGTCTTTTCTTTTCCGGACACTCTTATACATTTAGGCGCTTCCTTTACTGTAGCACCCTGAAGCAAGAAGATACACCCGAAGAGTGTTGAGGGTGTAGGGCTTTAGAGTTTAGGGTTTAAGCCTTCACCAATATTAAACTTCACCCCAAGATACCTTGTGGCATCCTGAAGACTTTGTCCCGCAACTCCAGAATATCCCATAACCCTAAGCCCTATATAGACCCGAAACTTTGAACCCCTAACCCCCAAGACCTTTAAACCCTGGACCCCTAAAACCCAAAATCTAAACCGTCAAAACCCTAAACTCCAAAATGGTAGTTTCCGAAAACAGGGGACCCTAATATAGTACCCCAAATAGTAGGAACCTTATTATTATATTATAATAAGGACCCCAACATAAGGCACCCCTCCCAAATTCTCCAGGTAACTGGAGCCTTCCAGGTCATGTCTCCCCGCTTCATGTAAAAATTCCGCAGCTCGTTGAAGGGAGATGAGATGACCTGAGCAGCAGGTGACTCCTTAGGGGTTTAGGGTTTATTAGGGTTGAGGGTTAGTTAGGGAATTAGAGTGAGGGAAAAGGTATATAAAAAAAAGGAACCAAACTGCACCAGCACACGCACCCTGCACCGCTCTATCACCTGCGAGAGAGATCGATGCATTGTTGACAGGTTGCTAAGCATCTTGTGGTGATACCATGATGATACTGATGCTTATGGTTATGACGATGATATTGCTGATGGTGTTGATGTTGCTTTTGATGATGATGATGTTGATGACGATGATGCTGATGGTGAAGGTGAAGGTGAAGGTGAAGTCGAAGGTGACGGTGAAGGTGATGATGATAATGGTGATGATGATGATGATGATGATGATGATGATGATGATGAGGGTTTTGGTGATGGTGATGGTGATGGCGGCGATGGAGGTGATGGTGGTGACGCTTTTGACAGTGGTGGTGATGATGGTGGTGATGATGACAAATGCTCCCAAGTCCTAAAACCCGAAACCACTCATCCACCAAAGTACGCACGTCATGAACATCGAGAAGGCCATGGCTGCAGGCGACTGCCGCGGCCAACCCAGTGTGTACACGCAGAAGCTACTGACCTCAGATGACAAGCCGGGCAAAGCTTAACAGACGGCTGGAGGTCGAACTCCACGCTTAAGATCAAGGATATCACGATTTGGTCCTGGGGTATCGTTTCAGTGGTGGTCATCGTCTTCGCCGCCATACTACTGCTCCTAAAAGCCACTCCTCCTCCTCCTCCTCATACTACTACTGCCACCACCACCACTACCACTACCACTACCACTACCACTATCACTACCACTACCACTACCACCGACACTGCCACTGCCACAGCCACTGCTAATACTCGTGCCAATACGAAGACAGTGCGTCTTGACAGTGGACGTGATGAACACGAAAGTCGCCAGACAAGCGTGACAAGAGTAGCACTGAAAGTTCATTTGTACTGAAACCACCCGTGCACACGAGCATCGTGGCCATAGAATAGCAATGCTTAAAGCCTTGAGACTCAAACCAAATACGTAAAGGAGCAAGGCTGGAAGCCAAGTCACCCGTGTCCTGGCCTGCTGCCCCACCACATCACGCACTACAGTTGGAAAGTAGGCAGCGTACCTTGGAAAAGGGCTTGGGGTTCGGGGTTTTGGTGCAGGGTTGAAGGTGGGTGTAGGGCTTTGGTTTGCGGCTTCGGGGCGCTATTTACACAGAGTTGGCTCTAAGGTTCAGGGTTCAGAGTTCACAATACGTAAGGGAGTCTCGAGAGCAAAAGAACCCTGAAAGGCTCGGGACCTCATCAAGGGATAGATACGGTAAGGGTTTAGCCTACCTTTGGTTAGTAGGGAATGGAAGAATGGTAGTAATAGTAGTTATAATTGTACCCCATTCCTCCATTCCCTACTAACCAAAGGTAAATCAAGGGATAGACACGGTAAGGGTTTAGGGGCTTCTAGGTGAAGGTTCCGGGTTTAGAGCTTATATGGGAGTTTCCGAAAATAGGGGACCCTAATATAGTACCCTATGAATAGTAGGATCCTTGTTAGAAGCACCCCAAATAAGGTACCCCGAATTTTCGGAAACTCCCTTTGCAGGTCTTGTACGATAAAGCTGTCCTTGCCGACAAGCTCACAGCACCTACAGCTCTGCATTAACAGCTGTCCTCTCGCCCTTGCCTGACCCCTTAACCATTAAACCCTAACCCTCGGCCTCATCTAAACCCTCACTCCTCAACCCCTGAACCCTAAGCACCCCTCCCCGCCTGAGCACCTCTCTCACCCAAAGGGGACGGCCCAAAACCATTAGTATCCCCTTATCAGTTACTATATGGCTATAGAAAAATATGGGCCATATACCCAACAAAGGCATCTCGAGTTAGCACGGGCCTCCTAAACCCTAAACCCTGAGATCCCTACACTGCTCTGTATCCGAACTAAACCCTAAATCCTAAATCATTCACGTCTTCGAAGCGGCAAATCCCCGAGGTTGTAGCTCTCGTTCAAGGATTTGCGCATGCGGAAATTCCTTGCGAGTAGTCCGTAAGAAAGGGGCCGCAACAGTATTCAGAATAGGGCTGGGGCGGGGTTGTAATCGAGATTCAGGAGACAGGCTTTAAGATCTAGGCTAGGTTGGCCCTCTAATTCCGCTGAAAAAATAAACCCTAAGAAATCAGATCCTCTTAGGCCCAATAAGAAAAATACAAACCCCAAAGGCCTACCTAGTCTGGTATTGAGAATAGGGTTTGGGGGTATTGTAGAGCATAATCAGTTTGATAAGCTGCAGCTGGATGGGGCCCCTGCTAGACTTTGGGTGCGGGGGCTTAAGCCCCCAGTTTTACAGTTTAGGATTGAGCCAGACTCTCCCAAATCCCAAGAAAGAGCCAAGCACCGCACGCGTGAGCTCTCAATCATGAACGTGGGGTCTCAAGCCGAAAAGACCCAGCTCAGCTCATGCAAGAACACCCCAAGCCACATCAATACAAGCTAAACCCTTTCAGATTCTCTCAACAAAACTCAGCAAAGAAAGCTGAAGAAATCCTTCCGTAAAGTAAAACTGATTTTCTCCAAGCCACCACCCCGCCACCCACGCAACCCGCCCCTAAACTGAAACCCCAAAAAGTTCACGCCGAGCCGCGTGAGGGGCAGTGTGAGCGTGGGGTAGAGGATCCCAAGGACTAAGCCCTGGACTCCGTCGGACCTGGGAGGTGGACTCTGCAGGTTTAGGGCTGGGGCTTAAGGGTTTTAGGGTTTAAGGGCTGGGGCTTGAGGTCTTTAGGGTTTAGGCGGCTTAGTGTTGGTTTAATTTCTAGGGCTTGGATCTTCTGGGTTTTAAGTTTGGGGTCAAGGGCTTCAGGGTTTACGGCTTAAGGGGCCCTAGACCCCGTAATTAAGGAATATAACAGGTCCCCATTATGATTTAGGGTGTATTCGACATGAGAGAAGGCATGTCAATTCGAAGATCGCCAATAAGGGCAAAAGCTGGGTACATTGGCTTAGCAGCAACACAAGCCCATGCTGCGTGAACTGTCGGCACGCTAGCCATCGAACCAACAACCATCAGAAACAGTGCAACAGTGGCACAGGTAGTCTGGGCATGAACGGACCCCAAACAGAAGATGCAGCTGCAGATGTGAGAGAAAACTTCAATCGTGTTGTAATTGCAGGTTGCACTTTCAACGACTGACCTGGCGAAAAGCCGAGGAACGTGCCGAATCGTTCATATCAACAATCACCCCTAAACCCTAAACCCTGTCTGGCAAGTGGAAGGAGAAGTGGATGCCAAACAAAGCAGCAAACTCACCAAGACTTCGACACTGATGCCACGTTTGCCGCCATGGAGCGTCTGCTACTCCACGGCAGTGCAGGTGNGGGGAGGGTGGGGGGGGGGAGGGGGGTAATTGCATGCGGAAGTGTCGAATTCTATGGTATTTACAGTGTTTTCTACACCTGCGGACTGCTCCTGCGTGTTGGTCTTCCATGCGGACCCCTGCTGGAATGTGTCTATTTGCATGGTTTTTGCGTGTCAAGAAGCGAACAATACGGTATTTACGGTGTTTTTGCCTGTTTTCAGAAGACATTTTTTTCCGGCAGGTCCAATCCTGTGGTTTGTACAGCATTATCTACACCTGTTCACTGCTCCTGCGCGTTGTGTTTACTCATGTTTTTGCGCATCAAGAGCCGAAAAGCAGGTCATTTGAGCTCCGCTTCGATTTTTCAATGTCCCGTGTCGGCATGTTACTTTGACAGTGTGGGGTGGGATGCCAGTCCGAAGACTAGTTAGTCTCAACCCCAAGCCTAGTTTTCAGGACCTAAACCCCCAAGCCCTACGTTATTGTGCTGCCGCTTGCGTCCTTCTGGCTCAGGTTGTTACTTAGTTTTTTGGTGGTATTGCGGGCCTTTCCACACCTTTACTAGTCGACGCTTGACTTAGATGCACTTCCAGTTTCCAGCTTCAACCCTCAACTGTCGGTCTCATGAACAGTCCGCTTGGGTAGGGTGCCTTTTGGTTTTACACATTTTCGCACCGTGCTTTCGTCTCCTAGACACGCTCTACTGAAACTCGACACTTTTGCCAATGTCACGAAACCGCACGCAGACCGATGAATTCCTGCTTTTTCTATATGGATGCTGTGTCTTCAACCAGGCCTGGCACTTAAACACAAACGTGTAAAATAAAGGCCTCTTAACCCACGCCTGCCACACTTTTCCATGCATGCCAATGTGGCCACTTTTGATGCAGCATCTCGAATTCACTGCGCCTGCCGGTGTTTTCACCACTTCCGCATTCATCTGCGCTCGACATCATTCCAAATGCAATCGATATACCTTCTGCGGCGGCGAAAGGTGCGCAGGCCTTGTTAAAGAACTTAATTTAAGTTACCATAATAAGGAAACCGTACTATTTCGTATAGATCCCTATTATGGTAATTCAAATTAAATCCGTTAACAAGAACCCAGCGATTCTCTCAGGGAACCACACAAACCCCAAGCGAATCGACCGAATTACACTCATGGATACAGTACCATAAACGACTTCATAATTAGAACAGGGTTTCCTTTAAAGTGGCCTATAACGGTTACTACAAGGTATCTATACTAGATTTCTATAACGTAGGGGCCAAGATAATTAGAACACAGGGTTTTGGGTATACAATACTAATATAATAAGGAACCCCTAAAACAGTATGGGTAATTATTTATGCCCCTATAGTCCAACGTCATGAACAAGGATTTCGGCAGTCTGGCAGATGAAGCCGCACAACCCGGGGGCCAGTTTCCACTTTCGGGAATCTCAAACTACACACAAAATTAGCACCCCACGGCGCGCTTCGAGTTTACTTTTGTGGAACTTCAACCACCTACTTCGCCTCAACCTTCAAATCCCAAAGCCTCCACCCTAAACCCGACATGCTCAACCACAACCCGAACTCCCTAGCATAGGGGCCTTGTTAAGTTGAATAGGGTTTTGGGGTATTTTACACTATAACAGTTATAATCCGGAAACCCCAAAACTAGTATATTACTTGGCTGACTTCTGAACCCCTCCTAAAAGTGAAACCTTTAAATTTAGCCTCCTTATTATGGTTCATGTAGAAACCCAAAAAGTTAAAGTCCTAAGAGCCAACCAGAAGAACGCCAAGATAAGGGACTATCATTGGGATCCATTCCCCCATTCCCTACAGTCATAAGGACCCTTAGGGGGATACGGGGGAGGGGGGTAGGGGCCTTAATACCTATAATAAGGACTATTCAGGCCGCAGCCTAGAGCCTTATGGTTTCGTCCAAGGAGCCAGCCCGTGGCCCTCATCGCCGCTAGGAGGCCCTCGTTCAAGGGCTGCTTGATCAGACTCCTGGGCTCCATGGGTTTCTCGGGCTCTTACCTAGGCCCCAAAAGTAGGTAAAATAATGGCCCAAAACCTATAAAAGGCTATTATTCTACATACTTTTGGGGTCCAGGTAGGGCTTTTAGGGTTTAGGGGTTCTACGGTTCAGGGTTTAGGGTTTAGGGGTTAGGGTCTAGGGGTTCTAGGGTTCAGAGGCTCAGGGGGCTTAGGGGTTTGGGATTTGGGGTTTAGGTTTAGGGGCTTGGGGTCAGCAAGAAACACTGATAGCGTGGAATTGAGGATTAGGGTTAATATTCGAAGGGAAGTGCAACAGTATAAAGACGTGCACTTAAGCCACAAATCTATAGTCACACAGGCTAACATGAGTTGCTTTCGTGAGGTTTGAATCCAGCGCCACGCGAAGACCGCGTCGCGCAGCGCGCGTTCATACTTGCCATGCACCCTCGGCTTGTTCCCATATTGTGTCGAAACCTTGTCTTATATCCACCAGCGTCGGCATCATTTGCCAGAATCACAGCAAATCCAGAGTTGCTATAAGTGATTCAGGTTTCTGCAAGATCACGGTGAAAAGACCGGCATCATCAGCATCCGTCGGCGATGCTTTCCTAAATCACACCAACCGATGCCCGGCGAGACCAGCATCATCAGCATCAACCGGCTTTCTCGACTTTTCCCCGATACACAAAAAATTAAAACAAGAATCATCAGCTGGCAGTGCTCTGCAAGATCACTGGGAAGTCGGACCGGTTTTTCCAAGGTCCACGGCACAAGAACCAGCATCATCAGCATCAGCCGACCACTCTTTTCCAAGACCCAAAGCACAAACCAACGTCGTCAGCATCATTCGAATTTTTTTGGCAAGATCCCCGGCACCGACCAGCATCACCAGCACCAGCCGGACAGGCCTTCCCAAAACGCACAGTGCGGATCAAAGTCCTCAACATCATTCGGAGGGGTTTTTCCAAAATCCACACCACAGGCCAGCATCATCAGCATCAGTCGGACGGGCCTTTCCAAGATCTCCGGCACCGACCAGCATCATCAGCATCAGTCGGGCTGGGCTGGCTTCTGCCAGATTCACGGCGCAGACCAGCATCATCAGCATCAGCCGGCCAAGCTTTTCCAAGACCCACGGCACACACAACGTCATCAGCATCATTCGGACGAGCTTTTCCAAAATCCACGCCACGGACCAGCATCATCAGCATCAGCCGGGCAAGCTTCTCCAACGCCCATGGCGCAGACCAACGTCATCAGTATCACTCGCCCTTGCTTCTCCAGAATCCACGCCACAGACCAGCATCATCATCATTAGTCGGACGGGCTTTCCCAGATCCACGGCACAGACCCGCATCGCCAGCATCAGCGGGGCGAGCATTCCAAGATTCACGACGCGGACCAGAATCATCAGCATCATTCGGCCGGGCGTTTGCAAGTTTCACGGCACAAGTTAGAATCGTCAGCATCATGCGGACAGGCCTTTCCAAGATGCATCCTCAGCATGCCCGTGAGCTCCCCAGGTGATACACGAATCAGTGAGGCTTGCTATCTGCAGAGTACCGCATGGAATCGAGCATCACGAGCATCAGCTGGTCAAGCTATTGTCAAGTCCGAAGAAAAACAAGTACGGTTGGTGATATAAATCCTGCATTACCTTAATGACCCTAAACTATGGGAGTTATGGTATATTCCTTATTACGGGTAATGCAGGATTTATATCATCAACCGTATCAATAGAACCCCTGTAGAACCCCTGCAAACAACCTCTAAGTTCAGATATGGCTCGCGGGCAGAGTCGTCTGGAAGTGCCTCAGCATCATGCCCACATCCACCTGACCGGGGAGGCAAGTTAAACAATACTGGGGCCTCACTAAATTGAACAGGGCTTTGCGGAGTGAATGTATTCAATAATCTTCTGACAGGGAACCCTGCGGAACGATTCCGGTAACTATTCAAAGCCCTATGCTAGAGTTTCCATGGAGATTACGAGCTTGAGGTGCTGGGCTCTGCGTGCAATGCGTACGCTAGAACCCTAAACCCTAAAACCTTAACCCTGAACCCAAACCCTGAGCCCTAGACCCTAAACCCTTAAACCTTAACCCCGAACCCTGAACGTCCTGAACCCAGACCCTGAGCCCTAGACACGAAAGCGAGTCTTGCTGAGACTGGACTGCAAGAAGCCCCCGATAACCGGAGCCCCAAAAGGGAGTTGAATCTTCCCTCGTAGCTGCATCCCTATCATAAAGACGGGGAGCTGAGGAACTTTAACAGCGAGACTAAGACCTGCTCATTGAGGGCTGTACCTTAAATCATAAATTTAAGTTCCCTGTAACTTAAAGTAGTTTCCGACATACAGGGTATCGGGATCTCTGCGTCTCTCTCATGTAGCCAGGCTCCTCAAGCATAGGGCCCAACCAACCACAAGAGTTTGGGGATACGGTTTAGGCTTCTGGGTAGGATCTGAGTTGAGGCTTGCGGGTTTACATCTGCACAGATGCCTTGCAGACGTAACTAGGCTGTAAGACACCCAGAGACTCCAATATCCCTTAAGTAAGGCATATACCTTAAATCAGGTTAGGGATCCTACTATAATTTAAGGTAAATTCCTTCATTAAGGGATATTGGAGATCCCTTCTGGCTCCCTTAAAGGAGCCCCAGGTATTCCTTTAAAGGGATATTGGAGTCTCTGGGCACCCGGTGCAGCAGCGCCTGCTTCACCGCCTCTCGCAACGAAGTCCGCCGGACACCCACACGGTTCCTCGGAGCTCAGAAATCTTCGAAGGCTTGCAGCAATCTATGGCACAGGGTCTGGGATGCAACATAGGGGTCTTGATGATTAGAATAGGGTTTTGGGGCCCATTACACTATGATTCTAAAAAGGAACCCCCAAAATGGGAAGTTGAGAGTACGCGCAGTAGCTGCCCTGCCCTGCCCTGCCCTGCCCTACCCGTTGCCCTGCTTGCTGCATCAAGACGGTTGAAGAAATAAAGAGAAGCTTGGAATGAGGTGAAGGGCTAAACCCTAAAAGGAATAGGTTTGGGTGGTGTGGCCGCCTTAGACGGCGTGGGGTGGGAGAGTTAAAAGAAAGAGCCATCCACAATCAGGCTCCAACGGCCAATCGTCAAAAGACGACGCACTCGAAATTACACTGTCGCAAGATACTTCNGGGGTGGGAGAGTTAAAAGAAAGAGCCATCCACAATCAGGCTCCAACGGCCAATCGTCAAAAGACGACGCACTCGAAATTACACTGTCGCAAGATACTTCCGCCTATGCGCCACTCTACGGCAAACCCTAAACCCTAAACCCTAAACCGTGTCATCATCATCAACCCAACCTCGGGAACCTACAATGCCTAAAACCTATAGCCCTTCAGCCTCCTTACTAGGTTCCCCAGTAGCCCCTTAATAATAAGGGTACCCTTTTTCCTACTATTCGGTTTTAATAAGGGAACCCAAAAAGAAAAAGGGTAAAAGGGTACTACTGGGGCACCTAGCTTAACACTTAAACCTTTAAGGCCGATAGGGATGGAGTCTTCCGAGGAGCATGATGGGCTCAGTGATTGCAAAGAGGGCCGCCTGGCAACGTCTGTCGATCTTTGGCATGCAGCGATTGAGGTTTAAGGTTGAGGAAATCAGAATGTAGCTTCAGGTTCACAAGCATCTGCTGGGTTGCAGACCTTTGGGGTTCAATCCTTCTGAAGGGCTTTTCTTACGCGGGGTCGAATCAAAAGGGTCTTAAGTTGGCCAGATGCCGAGGCTCGCAGCCCTCAGCCCAAAACTCCCTTAAACCTTACTTTGAACATCTAAAACCCTCAACCCGACCCTGAACCCGGAAACCTCCAAAGTGTGGGGTTTGAGTATTGTCGGGTGTACGGCGTGTAGCCTATCCAGTGTGGATGCTATTGGAGGCATTCTTTTGCGCCAAGGTTTGCTGGTTTTCGCTCCTTCACAAGGAACCCCAGCAAGTTCACTATCAGAATCACAGGGTTCCCGGAACCAGGGACCAGCAAACACATGAACACAACACCGACTGTAAGGGTACTTGGAATATATTGCGGCCCTAAACCCTACACCCGCAACTGAACCCTACTCCCTCCTCTGGGCTCCCATATCATCAAGTTTTTGCAGCTACTACACCCAAACCCTACAACACACCCCAAAAACCTCAACCCCTAAACCCTAAACCCTACAAAACACCACAAAAACTAGTCACCCTTACAAGCGAGATGTCAGGGCCTGCACAAAAGCCGCAATGGCGCCTGCAGCCACAGCCTGACAAACATGCTGTTAGGGTTAGGGTTTAAACGGTAGGGCAATCCGCCAAAAAAACCGAACCCCAAATTCCTGAAACCCTGAGCCCCTAAAGCTCAAAACGGGATCAAGAGGGCTTGATGGATTCAAGGGCCGAAGTTCGCAACCGGATTTTAAAGCCAGAATCAGCTTTTTCTTTTGGGGGTATGTTGTAGACCAGACTAGAACGGACTAGATTTGACTAGATTAAACTAGAACAGACTAGACTAAAGTAGGTAAAATTAGATTGGGAAAGATAAGGATGGACAGGAAAGGAAAAGGCTGGATAGGACTAGTTACCGTGAAGAGACTAGATAGATTAGATAGGTACATTAGATAGTTTCGACAGATGATGTAGATAAGAAAGGTGAACACGATTGGATAGACGACCGGAAGGTTGGATAGATTCGAGAAGTTAAAAACATTAGATAGATTAGCTAGGTCAAACAGGTTCGACAAGCTAGATCCATCAGACAGGTTAGACACACTAGACAGACTATATAGACTAGGTTGGAAAGACTGGATTGGACAGAGTCGATAAGTCAAATACAACCGATAAGTTAGATAGGTTGGATGGATAGGACGGACAGATACAAATAGACAGACAAGTTAGATCAGGCTTGGGGGTCAGATTGGATTACAGTAAGTTAGATTAGATCACATCACATTGGGTCGGACTAAGCAGAATTAGATTAGACTAGATTAAACGACTTCGTGTAAATCTGGTTAGATTACCCTTAACCCTAAACCTTAAACCTTAACCCCTAAACCCTACATTAGATTAGGTAAGATGAGATCAGATTAAACAAGAGCCGGCCTTGGCTACCGGTGCACCCTCGTGGCCACCGGCCAAAGCACGCCGCAAAGTCGGGGGTGGCGGCGGTTCCTCCTGCAGTGTAGGGTTTCCACGGTTTCTATAGGGGGCTTTACAAAGCTTATGCAATTAAAAAGTTTAGGGTTCAGGGTGTAGGGATGTCTAAGGTTTAGGGCAAGGCTGCTAAACAAGGGTTTGCAAACTTTGAAACCTGACCAACGACGTCGAACACCTGCTTCCCAAAGCTCATCGATCCCTAAACCCTAAACCCTAAACCCTTAACCCTAAACCCTAAACCTTCTCCTCAGGATCCTGAGTCCTAAATAAATTTTGTGGCCCAAACACTGAGCCCTAAACCCATGAAGCCTGCGGCCCAAAACCCCAAAATCCAGACTTTGAAAGTGGGCCCCACAGCCGAATGTAGGGTCCACAACAGTTTGGGATTAACTGCTCTGCACTCAAGGCACTGACTCACACAAAGTGGTCTCACCACCACTCAATACTAAGGCCCTTAAAGAAAGGGTGATTTGTTACAGAAGGGCCCGAAGCCCAACGCCCACTATTCTTGGAACAAGCTCCGCAATCTTCGACTAAACCCTGAACCCAAAAACCTGTAATCCCTTAATCCCTAAACCCTAAACACTTAATACCTAAACCCTAAAGCATCTTAAACCCTAAAAGCTTAGAGAACCCTCGCCCCTAAACCCTTATAGGACCCTTGTAGACTTGTAGATCCCTGTAGATCCCTTAAACGAACCCTCCGTCCCTGGACCCTAAACCCCTAAACCCTAAACCCTAAACCCTAAACCCCAAACCCCTAAACCCTAACCCCTAAACCCTAAACCCTAAACCGACGCTCCCTTTGAGGTAGCGGAGTGGTAGCAGACTGAGCAGTCTGAGGCCGCAGGGATCCGGAGACCGAGAACCCGCCAGGGCCTCTTTTTTGGGTCTTGAAATTAGGGGGGTTTAGGGTTTAGGGTTTAGGATGTAGTTTTTTTGTCGGTTTTTCTTTCAGGGTTTAGGGTTTAGGGTTTGAGCTGAAACTAGGAATTTTAAGGCTCGTTTTGCCGTTTAAGGGTTTCCTCTAAGGGATCCCTTTAAGGGATCTAATAGTCTAATAGGGTTCAGGGCTCAGGGCTTAGGGTTTAGGGTCTAGAATTCAGGGTTCGGGATTTAGGGTTTTTGAATTTAAGTTTCTTCGAAGCTTGGGGTTTAGGGTGTAGGGTTTGGGTGCGAGAGTCTAGTGTTAAAAAAGGGTATAGGCTTTAGAGTGTCTAGCCTTTTCGGGTCTTGAAGTGCTGCGTTCAGGCTGACTGGGTCTTAATGTACTACCGGGGCCAATCAGTTGAGCTGTGATTCTTGCTTGTTGTATGGGCGGCTCTCATCCTTGTAGGACCTACGCCGGGCTACGCGCATCCGCGCGCTCTCCTGCCGCACACTGGGGGAAGCTGCCTACGCAGACGTGTCTGGGGCTATGATGGCTACTACGCAAGCCTACGCGCTATGCAGGCCTACGCCGATTTGTCTTCTAGACGGCTCGAAGTCTTCTAGACGGCTCGAAGCCTTTATGATCCTTGAACAAGGTTTGGTGGCAGACTATATTATGCCAGAACATACAGAAAGATAGCAACTTACTACTCCTGATCTTTAGATGTTGGTGCAGATTAGGATTGGGTAACCTCCATGCCTTCATTCATCTTGAGAAGTACAAGGAGGCTCGGTCGTCATACAAAGCCCTCCAAGGCCCACTGAAGGGCCACGAACCAGACAGCCCTGATACACTAACTGAAATCTCTCAAACCACCCCAAACGCTAAACCAGCTAAAGTCCTGAAATTCTAACACCCTAGAACCCAACGACAAATCCAAAGCCCTGCCAGGTGCTGGAAAAACAACCTAAACCCTAAAACCGAAAACCCTGAACCCCCAAACCCTAAACCGTAAAGCCTTGGCAGAGAAGGCCAAAAAGGGCGGCCGTACCCGCGATTCGGCGCGCGCCGCGCGCGCCGCGGCAGGGCGGGGAACTTCGGCGAGGCATGGCGATCAGAGGCCAAGCTAAGGGGTTGCTGATTTTGGGTGCTCACGTGTGATCACTCAATTTAATGAGGGTTTCAGGGTCTGAGGGCTTACAATCCAGGCTTTCAGTTGCTTGTTGTGTCGCGAATTCTGGGGGCTAGATTTGCGCATGAAGCTCTGGGTGTCGTGTAGGGTAGGAATTAGGGTTCAGGGTTTAGGGTTTAGGGTTCAGGATTTAGGGTTCAAGGGTTTAGACTCTACGAAGCACAGCTCACCCCTAAAACCCAAACGGGTGCCCGGAAGTCTGACAGCTGCTCAGGTGGCAGCTTGAGTCTCTCAGCTTGGACAAATCAAGATCTCTGCCAAGGAACTTAACACACTTCCTGTGAGAAGAGATGTAGCACATCTGTGTCGATCAGATCTCTGCACGTAGGTGTATACTATACATATCGATATATATATATATATACATATAAACATACAAATATATACATATATATATATATATACATATGTGTGTATGCGTATTCGTATGCGCGGTTATTGTATGTAGGTCTGTAAGGGAAACGAATGTTTGGAATGCATGTTGGAAATGTCACCTATGCCTATTGCAACTACATATGGAGCACCACTTGCACACGACCCAAAGCGGTATGCTTGATTCCTGCGTCGAGTCTCAGAACGTCTGCACAGGCGTATAAGTACCTCCAAAAGCACAACGCCCGATCTGGCTCCGAGCAGGTAGCTAGCGGTTACAGGAATCCTGCAGGACTGGTGCGACATCTTCTGCATCATCCTCGTCGGGCCCGGTGGCGAAGGCAGCACAACAGTAGAGGTAGAAGAAATAGAGGTATATGCCAGTCGTTAGCACAATGAGCAGGGCGCAGCTGGCTACGTATATCGCGTATGGCCTAAAAGGCCACTTCACCAGCAAGGATGCAATGAGCACCAAGCATGCTGCGGACATCACGAGGACCTGTGCCTCGACCCTGTTGAGGACTGGGTTGTCGTAGGGCTGGATAGTAATGTGCAGGAAGAGAGCAACAATAATGATTACCAGAAGATACATCAAGTGGGGTCCGGGCGCCCACGACATGGGAAACCAGGCAGCGACCACGAAGATGGCCACCTTCCGCAAGAGCACTGCGACCTCCCACCATCTTTTTGTTGGCTTATATCCGGTTACGAGGTAGGCTACCATATCCTTAACGGTGTCTGGCTGCTTCGCATGGTCACGAACAGCCAGATAGACCCATAGCATTGGCCCCAGCAGAAGCAGAAAGGCCTGTGCCCCAGCGGCGAGCCAGAAGCGGGGAAGCCCCATGCTTTCAGAGAGGCTGGAGGCACACGGGGTGCTGTAAGCAGCATCGTACATGAGAACACGCGGCCCTCTTCTTGAGTGGATATGCAAGGAATCAGTGACGCTGCCGCACCGAAGAGTGCTGGCACGAACAGGTTGCCCCAAACGACTAGCACCTTCAGCCATCGACATGCCCCAAGCCAACAGGAAGAAATCAGCATCAAGCCCAAAGGGATGGCCCACTCCAGCATAACTCTCCGCTTAACCTCCAGAGGGCCTGTGGCCAGCCCCCAGCAGTCAAACGAGCTTACGCCAACTCCTGGCTCCACGGCGTCGATCCAGTCCACCGCGAAGAAGAAGTAGAGGTCGCTCTTCAACCGCTGGTAATGCAGCGTGTGCCGCATAGCCGAAAGGCTGCGGCAGGAAATCGTGAAGAATGCCAGGAAAAGCTTGAAGATTTGTTGTGTGTTCGTGCGCGGCCTCGCCGTATGCAAAGCAAAAGCATAGAACGTGCCACTGGAGAGCGCTGCAATGCCTACTTGCTGTAATACTGACATAGTGCCACAAGCTCTGCATGTGAAGGGTTCCAGGTGCGGACGCCCGTAGCCAGGAGCACAGCGCACGCAACCGGGATTGGCGGCGTAGCCTTCGGCACAAATCTGGCTTCCTGGGGCCAAGTCGCCCTCTGCAGTCAGACTGACATTGCTGCCTGGGCATGCGTCCGCGTTTGGACAGGAATGCACGAAGAGCGTGCGGCTACCCTTGATGTGAAGGATCATGAAGCCAGGGAGGGAGCTGACGTGCGTGCCTCCATGACACCTAATCTTGTCGGGTGCCTCTGGGGCAACCTGGTGACAAGGCAGGCAAGCATCATATGGGTTGGTGGGCTCGTAGCGGTAAGCAACATCGTGACCAACACCGAGGACAAGTCCAGGCGCATTTACAGGACTCACAGCGCCGTTCTCCACCACGACGAACATGCCTGTGTCATTTTCACTGCTCCAATAAACGCTGCGGAGTCCCTGGATCACAGCGGCCGGGGCATTCGTAACATAGTCGTTAAAAGGTATTGCAAGGACCCATCCATCGGCAGTCCTGATCACCCCATGCTCAAAATTGAATGCCAGAGTGCTGCGATGTTCTAAGGTAAGAGGGCTACAATCCCATGTTTGGTCCCACTGTCCAAATCCAATGCCTAAGGCACAGCCCCGTTTATCTTCGCAGGGCTCTCTGACGTCATAATGGGATATGTTGCTCGGTTGCAAGGGGAATGGCCGAAGGGCGTTTGGGGATGTCCGTCTCACGAGGACAATCTGCATCCCAGCCTGGGGCACTGCTTCACCTGCAATTTCTTCCATGAAGGAGGGGGCCAGGGACGCCGTGCCATCCCCACACATTATGCACTTGCTTTGGATGGGAAGGCCATAGGAATCGAGATAAAATCTGGAACCAGCTGGACAACTGCTATCGTTTTGACTAGGTGGCTTCAACGCCAGCAAGGCCTCACTTGCAAACACATCTTCTGGAAGGACATCTCCGCTGGCTGGCAGGATTGCAATACGCGCAAAGATCATCACGCCAGTATTGGCTCTCATGCCAGCAAACTGCACTTGGGCCGTCCCACTGATGTTGACAATCCCGTGGGCGGCATTTATTGCGTGACCGCGGAAGCAACCAGCAAGACAATCTTGAAACTCAATAGTTCCATATGCCACATGTATGTCACCGCTGCTGAAAGGGGCACCCCCACCGCCCCCGGAATCTCGGCCCAAAGCTTGGCAACCGATGAAAACAACAGATCCCCTCTCGCTGAGCTCCACCACGATGCCGTCTGAAGCCGCGAGCGCACCACCACCCGACACATCGCCGTTGGAAATGCATCTGTTAAAAACATATTTACCGCTGCCGGAGAGTGTTAAAGTACCAAGCGTGAATATTGCCCCCCCTCCCCATGCACTGGTGCAGTTGTCGAACAGAGTGCTGCCACTGCCCTTCAGGTAAACTCCGCGACGGGCCCAAACAGCACCGCCACCCCAAACAGATGAGATCTTGTAAAATGTCACATTAGCTGCAGTTATGATGACATCAGCCTGATGACTTTGTGCTGCTGCGCCCCTTTTACTGTGCAAATTTTCGAAAACCACGCTGCCTTGGCCTTCGATCAGTATGCTGTGCTGTGCAAACAATGCAGCACCAAAGACAGAAGTCTTGATGTGCTTGAACTCCACAAGTCCACCATCTGGTGACAGGAGTCTCAGTTCTCCTGGGCTTTGGAAGGCAGCCGCGCTTATGCTGTCCATGCGTGGCGCCATCGTGATGCTCAGAGGGCCCTGCACCACTGCTTTCGATGCGTTCATGAAAAACACACCAGTTGACAGGAGAATCTGAGCGCCAGGTGCGCCTCGAAGCGTGTGACAGCCGGCCTGGATGCTGTGATTGCTTGTGTCTGTGCGGTACGTCATCCCGGCCTGCAGGCTGATCACACCATCCTCTCCGCAAGACCGTGGCAAAAGTGGCTTACGCTGCGAGCGATCCGCATCCGCATCGGGGCTCTCCGGGTCCAGCGAGGGGAGGGCCTCCTCCCTAATCGCCAAGGCGGCGAAAGCCCAAGCAAAGGCCAACAATGCTATCACTGATCGCGCCAGTCCCATTATTTCATGGATTGGCTCCGCACTACCTCACTCATGGATCCCTGCTTGTGGTCTTCACGAAGCAAGAAACCAAGCCATGAAAAGCATGATTTCACAAAACACTGCTAATGGAGATTCTTTGACTCCGACTGGCGGCTAAGCAAGACGCTGGGCCAACTACGCAAACAACAGAAATGATGCAATGGGAAGTAGCCGCATCCTGCCTTTGGACTTCATACATCTTCAGACGTAAAGCTGAGGTTTCTTATATCCCTACTGAAAAACTACTCATGCACCTCCAAGCACCGTTATGGATTGTCCCGCCAGGTCTTCGATGCAACAGCAGCTTACAATCCTAAGCCCCAGGCCCTAAACCCAGTTAACACCCCCAAAGACTATGAATGGTTTCCTCGTTTTAATGCAACCGCAAGCTGTCGTCTTCAAACGACAAGGTACTGGGCCCGCGGGCTACTATTCGGGTGACTGGAGGTCTAAGGAACGGATGCAGAGGCCGTTTTTTCGGCTGCTCAGCACTGGAGTCCGACCTCTTGCAGCGCTCAAAGACCAGAAGCTCGCACGATGAGGAGCAATCCGGCCCCATAACCCGACCACAGATCCTAAACCCTAAACCCTAAACCAGAGATCCTAAACCCTAAACCCTAAGCCCGAAGCCAAAAGCCGCAACTTCTTTGAGCAATCCAACCACCATCTTGAACTCCTAGGCTCCATCAGTCCGCTTTCGATGGAAGCACCTCTTCCAGGGCTTTCAACAAGCCTCACGGGGTTTAGGGTTTAGGGTTTAGGGCTGGTGTAAGCTTCCCACCCGGGCCAGGGAAATTACAGGTTGAAGTGTGGTATGATTCAACACCCTGTGAGGATCCAGTCCACACAGCTGGGATCGGGTCTTCCGGTGTTAGTTTCCGCATGAGCAGTTGCCGGGATTTAGAGTTTAGGGATTCTGTGTGCAGAGCTGCGCGAGCTTTTTAGATTAGACATTCAGGCCCTTATACAACCCTACTTGGAGGCCCTTTTGACTTAGTAAGTCTACTTAGTATCCCCTAGAAGCCCTATTATAATCCCCCATAACCCACCTTACTAACCCTACTTACTAAGTCAAAAGGGCCTCCAAGTAGAGGGCTTTGGGCTTCGGTTTCCAAGCTTCGGGAATGTCCTGGGCTTTGAGCTTCCGGCTTGGCACCTGAGTTTAGGTATATACGGACTAAGGCTTAGCTCTTAGGGTTTAGGGGTTCGTGGTTTAGGGTTTAGGGGTTCAGGGTTTAGGGTCTAGGGGTTAAGGGATTGAGGCTTATAATCGGGACTCCTGAGCCCTTAAAGAAGGGGAGTTGCGCCATCAGGGCTTCATGTGTGTAAACTCCTGATGAATCAACACCCCTCTCTGTAAAAGCCCTGATACTAAGATCCCTTCAAGGCATCCAGAGCCTCCAAAACCCCTTAATTAAGGAATATACCTTCAAGTATAATAGGATCGCTAATATGATTTAAGGTATATTCCTTAATTAAGGGGTTTTGGAGGCTCTGGGCAGAGGGCTTTGCAGTAGTAATCAAGGATCGACGTCAAGCCCCACACCCCAAACTCTACGCCCCGAGCCCCAACCTCTGAGCCCAAGCCCTTAGGGTTTAGGGTTTAGGGGTTTAGGGTTTAGGGTTTAGGGCCATGAAACCCTGCACTAACCCTGGACACCTATTGTGTAAACTCTTGCCCATCACCTTGACTAAGTCTTAGGGACTCCGCGCGCCGGTCTTCCCCGGAGTATCGAGTTCTGAATATATAAATTCTGCTCTCTCGCTTCGGCGACAACTTGAGTCTGAAAGAGTAAATTTAGGTTTAGGGCTTATTTTGAGTTTTGGCTTTAAGATCAAGTTCGAGGCGCTGCTACGTAGTGTGACTTAAAGCCACAATCCCCAAAAGCCCTAAAGCAACTCTTTCCCTTGCGGTCGGAGGAGCTCGCGGCCGTATCTGCCACCTTCGGTTCACCACTGGGGCGACTCCTGAAGTTGTCACTTAGGGGCCTGGATACTGAAGGTGGTGTTCCTTTACTGGCTCCCTTACATTAAGAGCTCTACAACAGGGGTTTAACAAAGGGGCCTCAGCAATTCGAACAAGGCCTTGTGATATACTTATAGAACAAATTTTTTGGGGAACATATGGGGATACCACTACGAAGTATTCAGACCTTGGTGTAGGGCTTAGGGGCGTGCGTTTCGGGTGTAGGCTTTAGGGCCTACTCGTGTGGCCCGTAGGGTCTGCATGGGCTTTGCAGGACTGCAGCAGCTCTCTCGACGCATTGCTGCAAAAGAGCAACCCCCACACAAATCTAAAACCAGACATCCTAAACCCTAAACCCTAAACGGCAGAGCAAAATCCAGAAACCTCCAAGCTCCATGTCCCGTAAAAACCTGTATGCAAGCACTGTAAATCCCAAATAAGCTCCTGCAAAACCAAAAGAACGGAACCACAAAGGCCACGTAGCGCAAACCATTTTTGCATCGCAAAGATGTAAGCTCTTGGAAACGTTACTAGAACCCTATACCAGTTCATATGCCCGAATAAAAGCCTTAGGAAAAACAAAGCCCAAATATGTTCATGTATTCAAAAGCCCACAATCCTTTACACCCCAAACCAGCAACCCTGTACACCCTTCCGTAAATCCCCGTCAAGCCAATTTAGGAGTTTGAAAAATTAATTCGATTAAGGTTTTGGGTAGATTGAAATATTACTATACGGGACTGAGAGGAGACTCTGTATCTAAATATTCAAACCTCTGCTTACAGGATCATGGGGCTTAGTAGCTAGGGTTAGATCATTTGGCATCACTTGGCTAACTATACTTGTCTAACACCCCACCTGAGGAAATTACTTAGAACCTTATTTACTAAGTCCCATGATCCTCCAAGTATACTCTCAAATAGACCCTTCGTAACCCCTTGCCGAGCTTCGTCGATGCCGCGCTGCTCGGCGCTTGCGACGCCGGGGCGTCCAGCAGTCGCTTGGCTGCCGGGCTCAGCGGCGCCTGGAAGTGCCGTTTCTGAGCTCATAACCCTAAACCCTAAACCCTAAAGGTTTAGGGGTTGAGGGTTTGGGATCTTTCGGGTTCGATAGGGTCTCTCAGGGGTGCAGGGTTTGGGGCTTCAGTGGTTTAGGTGGTTGGGGTTTAGAGGATGGGGTTTGGGCTCGAGAGGTTGGGTCCGAAGGGGCTGGGCTAGGCCGGACAAGGCCGTTGAAAGCATGCAATCGGGTTTATGGCTTTGGGGCTTAGGGTTTAGGGTCCCAGGGTTTGCGGGTTCAGGGATTAGGGCGGTGGCGTTTAGGATGTAGGCGTTTGTGGACGTGCACAGGGTTGCATAGGAGCGTCTACAGCTGTGCATTAGGCTGTATCGGTGCAGGGCTCGCATAAGCTTGGGTTTGCAAGGGTCTGCATTTTACGATGGGAGATGAAGGGTCTGTGATTTAGGAGATATAGATTTAGGGATTAAATTAGGGTTTAGGGTTTAGGGCTTAGGGTTTAGGGTTTAGGGTTAAGGGGCTTAGGGAAGCCTAGGGCCTCGTGAAACCCAAACCTCCAACACACGATCGCAAAACTTGTGGACTCCTACTTGTCGGGTATCATGGGGAACCAAAGGTTAACCTTTTTCATAATGTAAGGATTATATAGGGTTTAGGGTTTAGGGTTTGAGGTATGGATTATAGAGGGATTATACTACCCCAAAAAGGTTAAAGGTTACCTACTCTACTTCTAGGGACTCTTGCAAAGCTCCAGAAACCGGCGCAGAGAAGCGCTTCAGTCAGGGCACAGCTCCGAGGTTTCTCAGCAGCCCCATAGTCATTAAGGGCCGTTAGGCCCCTTCTTGACGCCGAGCAAGAACGACTGAAAGAAGGCCAACACCAATGCCATCATGGCGCAGGAGACGTGGGGTTGAGGTGTTTTTCAAGCTTCAGGTGAGCCCTGTTCCTCGAGTCCAGCCTCTTTCGGGTCGTCTGACGAAGTTAGCCCGAAATGCAGTGCCAGACGGGGCATGGCAGACCAAAAAAGCAGATTGGAAAACGCAGCCTCTGTTCGGGTTTCGGTTGAGGGCATGGGCTACGGCAATGAGAAATGAGAGTGCAAGAAGGTTCAACCCTCGGCACGGGGTTGGGGCCTGCATGCTGCGAAGCTTATGACACATTACCTAGTCGTTTCTGGAAATCCATGTTTTTGGACTTCGACAACAGGGGAAACCGAAAAGAAAAAGGGCAACGAGTACTACAAGAGAACCCAGGCTTGCTTGATTGCACTTGACACCCTGGCACCTTGCGAAGACGCAGCTGAGTCAAAAAGCCTTCTGCAAAAATTCGAAGCCCACGACATCCAAAACCGTAAACCGCAAAGCCACAAACCCTGAACTCTAAAACCCCTAAGACCCCTACACCAAACGCCAAACTCCAGAAGAACGCTGAAACCTTGGGTAGAAAGCGCACAACCCCCCCCCCTCCCCCCAAACCCTTCCTAAACCCCAAGACCGGCGCCTCGGGGCGGCAGTAGAACGGGCAGTAGAACCGGTGTGAGGTGTAGGGATCCTTGGCGAGGATCTTCGAAAGTTTAGGGTTTGGGGTTTGGGGGTTTTAGGGTTTGGGGCTTAAGGGCCTAATTAGGCTAGGGTTTAGGGTTTGGGGGCTTTAGGGCTTTAGGGTTTAGGGCTTAAGGGCTGAATTAGCGTTCAGGGGTTCGGTTTAAGGGTTCAGTGTCTACGCTTGGTTGCGGAAGGGGTCGCGGAAGGGGTCGGAGCAGCTTACGCAGGTGCTGCGGCCGCTGTGAGAAGTAGTTTATAAGAGTTTGTTGGACGTGTTCAAGCTTCCATTACGCCTGCCAGGCTCACTGTCGCCTCGCATACAGCCCAAAATTGTACGAAGCTAAGAAGCCCTTCAACCCCAAACCCGTAAACTCGTAAACCTCCGAATCCTAAACACCAAAACCAAAAAATCCAGTTTTTTTAGTTCGTTCAAGGCCCATGAGTTGAAGATTGCGCTCACTTTTGGCGGAATTTGAAGCTGCGCAACCCAGAGAGCGCCCCCGAAGTGAGGAATAGACCTTACCCTTTCAAGGCACATGTGGTATATGGGGGTTGTTCTTTATTATTGTTCCAGCCCGTAACTCGAAAATCCCCTTGCGCTTCGCCCTGCTCGCTCTTGCGCACACACGGTTTTGAACACATTCCCACTTTGCAGCCTTGATAAGCCAAGTGATCGCTACTTATCGCCCTTGCGCTCGCCCTTGCGCGAGCTTACGCCGCGCGTGTTCTGGAGCAGGTCGTAAACCTGCATGCATCGACATATTCAAGTGCGCTGTTAGTCTGCCGTCAAGAGCCGGGGGTTTAGAACAACTCTCATATGTTAAAAATTTAACAGTGTGTGTCTCGGAGAGAAGTTGTGTCGGGCTCTCTGTGGAGTCAGATCAGGAAATGCCGCCACAGTTTTGGGGGGGATCCGGCTCTCGCTGGCTCAAAGAACAGATCTGAGGTTTAGGTTTGAGGGATTATATAGTAGGGTGTAGGGGTTCGGGGTTTAGGGTTTAGGGGCTTAGGGCTTAGGGTTTAGGGTGTTGCATTTAAGGGGGTTTACGGTTTAGGTTTTAGGGCCCGGCTTAAGTAAACTGGGGGTGAGCTCAAACTGCCATGTCGAGAGGCGAACATACCTTTCGTCGTAGCATCAGTCTGCGACGCTTTGGGCGATGTAACCTGCAGGAGCCGTATCACCACCTACATGGATCCCAGATCTTATCTACGGCTTGCAGAACTTGAGGTGTTGGTTTCAAAGCTTCATGGCTTACCTTAATCCCAAATGATCTACACACATGTTTAAGGACGTGCATAACACTGTGTAAGGAAACTCATAGTGAGGAACTCTAAGAAAGTAGGTTTTATAGGGTCCAGGTAGGGCTTGAAAGGTAAGTTGGGGCTTTCTTTGTGTCAGCTCCAGCCCTCGACATTGCCGGGAGGATGACGAACTGAGACCTCTACTTGGAGGTTCATGGGCAGTTATAACTCTGGGTTGTAGGTAGGAAAACTATAAAATACGTACTTATAGCTCATATTTGGAACTTATAACCACACCCCAAAGCCTCCTGAGCTTTAGACAGGATTTAGGGTCGAAAGTTACGCAGAGCATAGGGTTCAATGGGTTACTCCGTGGGGAACCGCGTAGAACTGATATAGGGGTCGGCACATTTAATGGGAAACGAACATGTCGCCAAAAACACAGTTTTCATGTCCCATATAATATAGCCCCTAGAGACATGCGTTTCAAGGTGTTCCAATTAAGGTTTGCTTCAAGGGCTTCGTACTTGGCGCCCCACAGTCCCCAAGACTTTTTAGGGTTTAAGGTTTAGGGTTAGGGTTTAAGACAGTGTTTACGGTTCAGGTCGGGAGTTTGTCGGATTTGAGCAGGTTTCGCCTTTATCCCGGAAACAGATTTCCGGAAACACAATCCCGGTCCGGAGACACAACCCGGTCCTGGAAACACAATCGAGTCCGGAAACAATACCGTAAACATTCAAGCTACCCACCAAAACAAATTTGATTTGAGTATGTTCGCTTTTGCATTTCTACGCGGCGTGTTTCTGGAACTTTCGTCTCTGACAGCAAAGCAATGATACAGGAATCTACATGGCCATGCATGTTAGTACAAGCAATTTCTAGTTATCCTGGGCTTGAGGGTTCAGGCTTTAGCCTACTTGTCGGGTATCACGGGGAACCAAAGGTTAACCTTTTTCATAATATAAGGATTATATAGGGACTATACTACCCCAAAAGGTTAAAGGTTACCTACTCTATTACTAGGTTAGGGTTAGCGCCCCAACATCTCCAAGACTTCAAGTGAAGACGAGCAGCTCGGACTGCGGGTGTCCAGGCGCTCGAGTATGGCACCTCGCTTCTTCTGGACCCCGTGACGGTTGGGAAAAAGAAACGACTAAGCCTAGGCTCAGAGATACCTTAATCTACCTACTTTTTTGTAGGTTCTTATTGTAAACCTTAATATGGAATATATATGGACCCTGCAAAAAAGTAGGTTATGGTAGGTTAAGGTATATAGGGTTTATAGTAATTGGGGTTTAAGGCTTTCTTACAAGACCTGTTTCCACCGCCCAGGAGGTCAAGGGGTTTAGGGTTTGTAAGGTCATACCCTTCGAGCTCTCCCAGACTGGACAAGTTGCTTTTCTTGCTAGGATAGCCACTATACTACTGGCCCGGAAGGGGACCATTGGCCTCGAGAGTCACCTGGATCTCCCCCTTGATGGACGGTCGAGGAACATACTGGAAGTCCCTGGACAGCGTCTCGAACCAGCGGTATTCATCCAAACAACTCTCCGGCGGGCCTAGTTTCAGTACCTGGTGGGCAGCGCCCGGACCCAGGTTATCCGGCACTTCCAGGGTAATGCGGGATCCGCCTACCCCAGTAACAGCCCAGCTTCTTCCCAGCTGGTCAGTGAGCTGGTCTGGTACAAAGTATGTCCATGGAGCATTTGGGGAGCCCTTGTGCGGCTTCANGGGTAATGCGGGATCCGCCTACCCCAGTAACAGCCCAGCTTCTTCCCAGCTGGTCAGTGAGCTGGTCTGGTACAAAGTATGTCCATGGAGCATTTGGGGAGCCCTTGTGCGGCTTCAGCAGCCCTGATAACGAAAGAGGCATCCTCAGAACCTCCTTATGAAGCACGGCCAATGAGACCTGGGGCTCCTGTAAGGGCCTTAATGATTAGAATAGGGTTTTGGGGGCTCCTTATTTTTTTGGTACAGTATATCCCCAAACCCTATCCTAATTATTAAGGCTCCTATATCCCCCTGAATACCCTGGGCTTCGGTATTCGGGCGTGCAGGGTTTTATGATAAGATAAGGGTTCACGGGTTCACAAGTTCGCACAGGTTTCTGTCAGGGTTTGTTGGCATTTTCCGAAGGTATCTGACTCCTACAGTCTGATGGGCTTAAGGACACTCTGACATCTCAAGCCCTAAACCATAAAGCCTTGAAGCCCGAAGCAAGACACCATTGAAATCCAAAAAAACCTGGAGCCCTTGCTATAAAGCCCTGAAACCCCTAAAACCCTTGCGCCCCAAAGCCTGAAACTTTACGAAGCCTAAAGCCCGTGCACCTCTGGAGGCGGGCGTGTTCGCTGCTTCTTGTCGGGAGGCTCTCCGCCGCCTCCTGCAGGACTTGAGGTTTGGGGTTTCTGTCTTAGTTTATGGCTTAGGGTTTACGGTTTATGGCTTAGGGTTGATGGGGCTTAGGGTTTATGGCTTCGGGTCTATGGCTTAGGGTTTATGGCTTAGGGTTTACGGCTTATGGCTTCGGGTTTATGGCTTAGGTTCAGGTAGGTTTATGGCTTCGGATTGATGGCTTTGACTTTAGGGTGTAGGTTTTCGGCTTTCGATGGAGGGTTCAAAGAGCACCTCTGAGCCGCAAGCCCTACGCCGCGTTTTCGAGCCTTTCAGGATTCCAGAGTACAGGCATCAGGAGATCCTAAACCCTAAAGCCCCTGAAGCACTAAACCGCCTAAACCCCTCAAGGCCCTAAACCCTAAACCGCCTAAACTCTAAACCCTGAAACCCCCAAAACCCCAATCCTTAAACCCTCGAAGAAAGTCCCCCATCCGGCCTGAATGCTCGGGCTCCACCGGCCGGTGGAGGAAGGCGAAGACCGAGTGCGTCCGCAGGCAGATGTAGCAGCGAAACCTAGAACTTTGGAGTTTGGGATTCAGGGCTTGGGGTTAAGGGTTCTTTTTTTAACCTATGGTGACGCCTCTTTCTCCAGGATGCGCCGGGGTTAAGGGTTTAGGGTTTGGGGAGTTTAGTGCGAATTCGACATCGGGACCTAGGGGCTTTGGAGTTTCCAGGACCCCCCAACGGGGCCTTAATTGAGCGCTTAGGTTCCTTAATAGTGGTATTTGGGGTATATTAGGGGGTAGTGAGGGGGTTTGGAGTTTGGGACTTGGAGTTTGGGGCTTGGGGTGTAGCATCGAAACCTGGGGTTTGGAGATTGGGATTTAGGTTTTGGGGCTTGGGGTTTGAAGGCTTAAGGTTCAGGGTTGGGAGATTGCGATTTAGGGTTTGGGGTTTAGGGTTTGGGGTTTGGGTGGTGATGGAAGGGGGGAGCTCACCGCAAAGCACCTGTATGTTCCTCCCGCTAAACACAACACACATAAGCCCCTGAATAAACCCCGAACGCTACGCAGTACTAAACCCTCCAGAAACCTCATAGACCTGTTTTCGGAACCCTGAAAGGAACCCTAAAAGGAAGCCTTAAAGTAAACCCCAAAACCTTACAAACCCCTGCAAAACCCAACCCTGAACCCTGAACCCTAAACCCCAACGGCACCCTGACACCCCACCAGTCTGTTGTGACATGCTGCATTTCGGTCTGATCCTCGGGTGATTCGTAGAACTCCCAACCAGCCAGCGCAAGCGCCTGCTTCGGGGTGCAAGTTTTAGGGCAGACTTCTCGAAGCCGTGTGTAAACCCGGGCCGTTGCAGCACTAAATCCTGGATCAAACCACCAAACCCCTAAACCCCAACACCCTAAACCCTAAAGCCCTAAACCCCTAAACCCTATCCCCCAAAGTGCCTTGGCAGCATCGTCGACCTCCTTCCCTCCCGCCGAAACCACGGGGATGTGGCGGAGGCCCTTCAGGAGACCTTGGTGCAGGTTCAGGAGATCAACCCCGAGAGCCCAATACCCCTTAATTAAGGAATATACCTCAAGTCATACTAAGGATCCTACTATATTCTATGGGGACTAAGGTTTGGAGGTCTCCAATATCCCTTAACTAAGGAATATACCTTAGACTTAAATCATATTAGGGATCCTACTATAATGTAAGGTATATGCCTTAAATAAAGGGATATTGGCATCTCTGGGTCAAGCTTTCCTTTCGGCTCGCACGCATGTCTAAGAGTTGACGTGAGCGGCTCAGCATAGGCGGTTTGGAGTTTGGAGTGTGTTTTGAAACGTCTCGCGTCTAGACGAAACTCCTGCACCCGGAAGGGCCAAAAAAACACGTCCAAACACCAACTCACAGTCAAATTCACAAGCGACGATGCCACTCCAAATTCCCTGCCCACATGCCCCAGACCTCCCCCGCTGCCCCGAAAACTCGACAGTCAAGTCCTAAGCGGCCGAGTCGGCGTTTCTCCACGTCGTCGGCCACGGCCTCCGAGGGAGAGTTAAGGAAGTGCCTTCAAGCATAGGGGGCTGAATATGATGGCTTATCAGGGACCTGAAGCATAAGCTCGGCTGAGGGTCTTAGTTGTTTTTGTCCCGGAAGCTCAGACCCCAGACCCTAAACCCTCAAGAACTAGAAATTGCGGGTCCTTGTCCGTCTTGAGCACCCTAAACCGTCAAGCCCAGCCCAGCCCGCCCCACCTGGCCCCAGCCCAGCCCCAGCTTTAGGCCGCCCCCAGCCCCACCCAGCCCACCCGAACCCTAAACATCCCTAAACCCTAGACC
>BGNK01002752.1:0-68628 GCA_003297005.1 Symbiodinium sp. clade A Y106
CCATTAAAGATGCTCTGGAAGGCTTGGGCTTCAAGCAAGGCCGAAGCAATCCCTGTCTGTACTTCCACCAGGAGAAATCTTTGCGACTCAATGTCCATGGAGATGACTTCACAGTGGTGAGGAAGCTACGAAGAGCTCAAGTGGCTAGAGACTGAGCTGGGCAAGGTTTGGACAGTGGAAACAAGAGGCATCCTGGCTAGACCCGGTTCGGAACTGCCAGGCGTGATTCACAAGATCTCTGTCTTGAACCGCCTAGTGACGTGGACCCATGAGGGCATCGAAATGGAAGCCGATCCTAGGCATGTAGACTTGGTTCTGGAGCAGCTGGGTCTGGAGAAGGGAATCTCTGTGACCACTCCACTTGTCAAGGTCAAAGACGAGGACATGGATAAAACTCCACTTGGAACTGCTGAAGCAGCTCTGTACCGCTCCATCGCTATGCGGATAGGTTATCTATCAATGNCTCCACTTGGAACTGCTGAAGCAGCTCTGTACCGCTCCATCGCTATGCGGATAGGTTATCTATCAATGGATAGACCCGACCTGCTGAGAACCGTCCGTGAGCTAGCGAAAGGACTGAAGAAGCCTCAACAACACCATTGGGGCCTCCTGAAGAGAGCTGCGAGATATATCCGAGGTGCTCCTAGACTGGTGCAATTGATTCCGTATCAAGAGCACTTTACGAGCGTCAATGCTTGGTCCGACAGCGACCACGCGGGATGTATCAAGACTAGGAAAAGCACGACGGGANCTAGACTGGTGCAATTGATTCCGTATCAAGAGCACTTTACGAGCGTCAATGCTTGGTCCGACAGCGACCACGCGGGATGTATCAAGACTAGGAAAAGCACGACGGGAACTGTGATCCAGTTCGGAGAAGCAACGGTGAAAACAGCAGCCAAGGGGCAAGCCGTGATTGCCCTGTCACGGCTTGCCCTGTCCACAGGGGAAGCAGAGTACTATGGCTTGATCTCAACTGCATCGACCGCTTTGGGAGAGCAATCAATGATGGCAGACTGGGGCGTCAAGCTATCTGTCAACATAGCTATGGATGCCAGTGCAGGCATATCCATCGGCTCGCGGCGAGGGCTAGGAAAGGTCAAGCACATTGACACCTGCTACNGATAGTGGATCAAGGAAGGATACGCCTGAAGAAGGTCAACACGCAAGACATGCTGGCGGACCTCATGACAAAGCCGTTGGACGGCCAAACTGCAGCGAAACTACTTGGTCGAATGGGCTTCTGCGTCAGGTCTGGGAAGCATGAGCTGGCCTTGGGACAGGCGTAAAGACAACAACCCCAAAGACTCGCAGGGAAAAGCAAAGCGTGATCCCTACTCGGGAGGCGTGACTGGATTTGGGGTATAGTTAGGGTATGGGTCTCATGTACAGATGTTTCACAACGACGTTATCTTTTGGCTCAAGTGCGCGGTTGCTAAAATAGCGTTTCATTGGATCCCAGTTCATGGGCCGCGTTTTGGCATCGAAAACCTGGAATCGCGCCAGTACTTGGGTGGAGCAATTTGACAGTCCCCTCTCCTTTCCTTCTTTTGCTGGTCTCCTGGTGATCGTGGTGGTCCTGGTCGCTGCAGTGCTGTACAGCTGTTCGAGGATCTACGCTCGTATCACATATCATGACGGATTTGCGCCTCTTTCTCTATCTCTCCCTCCGTTCTGTTTCTTTCGCCGGAACGCCACATCCTGCAAGGCGAGACTGAAATTCCTGGAGCCCAGGCGGGCCTTGGAGGCCTCCGTGGGCGGGAGAAGACAGTGAAGAGAGAGTGAAGAGTGAATAGGACCAGAGTAATTGTGTTGAGTCATGATGTGATTGCAAGGCATGTCGCATTGTTCATACCTTGCAATGAGCACATCCGAGTGCAGTCCACGAAGGCAGGAAGGCAATTCTTACCACAGTACGGCGAGTTGAGTGGACATGCCCACCATTGTGTCGAATACACACCACTTGAAAGCCATGCTCTCAGTTGTGTCGGAGTAGGCAACGGAAGTAAAGGAGCCTGCAGCGAAAACATTTACAGGAAACGTGCTGCCTTTTCAACAACATATATGGATATATGGCTCGGTGGCACTTCGCGAACCACATTCTGGCGGCTAAACATGACTCGCACACGCCAATGGCAGGCACCAGAAGAGAAGTTGTCTGCCTGTAACACTCGGATAGCATCTAACCTAGCCATGCTGGGTGATGTAACTTGGGCGATGCGGTACATACGGCGGCCGTACCGGACATAAGGGTCATCAGTTCTGAATGATACAGGCTTGTTGCTTGTTTCTGCAGAAATGTTGCAAGAAGTTGATGCACATGCTTGCTTCCATCCGAACAAGCAGGATTCACCGAGTGGAGGTCGCGATGGCCTGAGACTGCCGAATGCACGGATGACTTTACAAATCGGCAGTTCCATGTATAGTTCCCACTCAGGGGGCAGCAGAGTCTCACTGGCCGAGAGGTGGCGATGTTCTTGCTTCTCTTTGGTTTAAACCGTCAGGCCACGAAAAGTTCCACTGCTTGTCGCAGGATAGATGAGCAGCTCGCCGTGCAGCTTAACCCCCGCCTCGAGGCTGATCCTGAGTTGCTGGTAGGTCGCTGCATGGTCAGTGCTAAGCGCCCCGATCGGTCCGCACACCACTTCCGCATGTTTGTAAGGGGGCGGTCGAGGTCCGCGGCACATACTGTCCCACCTTGACTATAGGGTTTGAGCCGCTTGCGCCAGAGTGTCCAGGGGATGACAGGCATCACCAGTACTTAAGTTGGAGAAGCTCGGATGGGTTCTTTGAGTGGAGTGTCCGAATGAGTTGCTACCAATTGATGCGCCTGGAGAGTGCGTTCGTAAGCCATTCTTTTGCAGGGCTCCTGTCGTGATATGCAATACCTGTCTAAACACTAACGCAAGAATCGCGACGAGTTCTGCTCGCATTGGTCTCTTCTCGCTTCTGGGGCTGTTGGGGTTGTTTGTGGGAGTTCCTTGGCAATGGGTGTTTTTGTGACATGGAACTACTGGCGTCCCAGCACCGGGGCGATTGATGCATACTCGAGCCACCAGGAGCACTCCCGCTCTGTCGGCCTGGAGCTGGAAAACATGCGAAAAACTATGTCGCGCCCTCAAGAGACAGCGCCATAGTGATGCTGGTAGTGCTTTGCTTTGCAGTTGCGTGAAACGGTGCCACCTGCGAAAGCAGCACCAGTGATCACCCGTGTGCATGTAATCATCCACGTGTCGAGCACTTATGCATCCAGGAAGACGTTTGAGCTGTGCTGGCTGCAGATTTTGACATACGACCTTGATAATCGAAGAATAGTAGAACTTCGATTCCCTTGCGGCCGAAGCTTTGGACATGATGCGCACACCAGCAATTGACACCTCTTTGCTGCCACTGGTTTGCACGCGCCATGTTGCAGCGCCTAGCACGATCACCACCCGGTGGATGTCTCGGTGCAGCCCGTGGCTTCTCGCGGCGGCAGGCACGCCTGACCGACATGCGCGCTTGACTATTTTGTGCTGCTTTCCGGCAAACAGAGGACAAATGCTGCAGTCATAGGTTTGGCCGGCAGCAGCAAATCGGCCAACTCACTCTCGACCAACTTTCACCACCCGATCTTGCACTGCTGCAACCCTGTCGGCAGCTCACGACCTAGCGGACCTGACAGTCACAGCTTCGTGTCTCCATGGGCTCAGATGTCCTCGCTGCCCCAGGGCATGCCTGGCAAAGACCCTGAAGAGGTAGGCAGCTTGGGTGTGCTGTGCAGTCCTTCAGGTTTGGGATTGTTCACTTGGCATGGAGCGACCCCTTTGCGAAAGCACCAGGGGAACTGAACTCTTCGACTTAGCCTCCAGAAAATGCGTGATTGCAACCAAACAAGTGCCTCGTACCTGGTACTGATATGCAGGAGGGGGATATCGGCAACTGCCCGATGTTCGCGCCGCGGCAAGGCTGGAACGTGAGTCCTGCAGGTTTACTGAGTTGTCTGCTTTGGACCTAGAGCAGCATCGCGAATATGTGCAACTACACCAGACGGTAGGCACACATGCAGATCATGTCGGCCGCCAGGCAGGGTAATGCGCAACTAAAGACATTCTCAGCTCGCGATGGCATTTCTTACGCGCAGGTGATCCTTGGAACAGATACATTAAAGACTGGTGCATTAATTACGGTGCTCATGCCTTGAGCATGGAGGGTGTCTCCTCAGACCGAGGAAGGGAGACCATATCAAGCCAGAGTTGACCTAGGGCAAATTGAACACCTCCACCTGTCCTGCAGCTCCATCGGCCGCGGAAGCGCCTCCTCCGAAGTCTCGGATGCTGCGGCTGTTCAGGCTGGCCTCGTTTACAACCAGAGCATGACCGTGGCCTTTGAGAGGAGGTTTAGCATCAGTGCATGCGCATCAGCGATACAACGAACACTTGTAATCTGTACAAGTTGCAATTAATTACTCGGCAGAACTTCTCACACCAGGGGGGCTTCTGAATTTTTCGATTGTTTGCTGTTTTTGCGCCTTCTTCATTGCGGGTGTGATAATAAGACAAATCGCGACCGTTGTGTACAGCGTACAGGCAGGTTTTTCGTTTCCTTGGCTTGTGGATGTGTTGCCCCAGGCCGCCTCCCTGAATAACAAACGGATCATGGAGCTGTCAGCATTGGCACTGTGAGATGCACTCACTAGGACCATGGCAGCCTCATGGAACGAATCCTTGTGCTGCCAGGAAGGTGCCAAAGGATGTTGTCCAAAGCATCCACTCCACCTACTGGCTGCTGATCGGAGGCGAGCGACATCTGATCTTCCTGCCTGCACCTTCTACTTGTAGGGCTCGCTTTTGCCCACCCTTACGCTTCTCCAGGCCCCTTGCCCCGGCACTTGGTGGAACAAGGCATGGGCTATGAGTTCAACCTGGTGCCTCGGCTCGCGATTGTTTCCCGCTGCTTTGCAAGCCAGGCATGTCTGAAGCACTACTGCGAGATCAGTTGACATGCTACAAGTAGTCACGCTGCTGGTCTGTTGCGAAAGTGGATGGAGGAGGCCACTGCCAAATCTGCACAGTGCCAGTTGACTGAATGCTCAAAGGCCTTCCTGGAACTTCTCATCCATGGTCTGTCAAGTCTAGAACTCCATTTCTCTGTTTTTCGTGCAGCTCCTTTGCCTGTCGAATTACGATCTGACATCTTGCTCAGCTACTGACAGCAGGGTCGCGCGATATGGTCTTCGTGTTGCAGCGAGAGGTAGCCACACCTGCAGGCCACAAGCAGGAAAAGCTTGCAATCGTCGAGGGATCCATCCCTGAACACAGCAGCCTGAACCAGGGGAGTGTTTTGAAGTCGCACCAGTGGCAACTGAACTCCTGCCTGCATGGGCTGGTTGGTTCGGTCGTTCGATGGATCTGTTGTGTCTCGGGCAGTGAATACCGGTTCCGCAGACGCCCTTGGCCGCCCCCGGTTGTCGTTGGCATGGTCCGTAGTCCCAGACGTTCTGTAGATGTTGAACACGTCCTTTCCCAAACCTCTCGGACTTGAAGCTCAAATCGATCCGAGCAAGTCATCTTCATCCGCCTGGCGTTCCGTGTGGTGGTCTTCGGAATTGGAGCCACAATCCTGGCACTGCTGCTTGTCCTCGGTTTGCAGACTTGCATAGTTCAGTCGTTGGGGGATTGAGCTGCAGAAGCTCTTCATGGAAGGACGTCCTGTTCCATGGCTCGAGCAAGTTATCAGTAGTGGATGTGCGCAATGTTAAGTCAATCACAAGATTGGAAGCCGGCTCGAAAATTCTGCGACGTGTGGTCCACAGCTGCACGCCCTGACCGGCCGAACCCTGAGGCATTGACGAGGGCCTGGCCAAGGAAGAAAGAAGCCAGAAGCAACTGTTGATATGCCAAGACAAGTTTTGCTTCACATAATCTGACGACAGAAGCTCCCACAGTGTGTGCGAACCATTGCGGACCCCGATCAGGGAACACGTGGCGATTGCAGGTTCGTCTTGTTTGTTCAAGATCAAGCACCCTCGTTTGGTAAGGTAGCCTGGGTTTGCGGCGTACGACCTGTTACAGCTATGAAAGCATGTTGTGGCGGATGTTTAGGAGGCATTCGCTATCGTTCAACGCAACAAAAGGCCTGGCCTCAAGACCTCAGCCCCCAGCCCCCAACTGCAAGTCAAAGGACAGGCCGTCGCCTTTGGCATCGCTACCGGGCACCACCGGAAGAGCCGGCCTCCAGCGCCACCGCTTGAAGCTTTGCTGTCGGCGGAGGCTGCTCAAGTTGTACAGAGCTCAGAGGCCCGTAGAAACTTCAATGGAAGTTCGCAGCAGCTGCAGAGCCTGCGAATTGCAGCTGAGCAACTTGAGTCGGATCGATTCGAGTTGAACTTTTCAAGACGATGTGTGCATGCTGCCCATGCCTCTTTCGAGACTTCGACAATGAAAATGTTTGCCACATTGTGCCACTATGTACTGATGAATGCTCAGATGATCAGCAGTACGTATTGCGGCTGACTGCTATCCTTCCTTGACTGTGCTCAGGCTTGCACTGGCCGCGGCCCCAAAGCTCATGGATCTTTCCCTGCATGCCGGCGGCTCCAGCCTTTTACCCTCTATTACTAAGGGGTGAAAATGAGCCCTAGGTGTGACAGGGTAGCCGGTTCGACAGTCTGTGGTTCCGGAGCCTGATTGGCCGAAAGCAGAAGGAGCACTAGGAAAAGGACACCATCCCCTGACTGAAGCAGCTTCACTCCAGATGCGTGTGTCCATCAGGTCCGAACTGAGCTGGCGAAGGCCTTCCGAACCGAGGCTGTTCCTGGCACCAAAGATTTTGAGACGAGCATGCTTTGTTGGAGAACAGTTGGTGCTTGAAGACAGAAGAAGAATTGGATAGTGTTTGCAGTAGAAAGGGAAGGAGCCCTCATGCCATGACGTTTGCATTACTTCGCTCGTTGGATTCTGCACATACCCTTCTGGAGTTGTAATTCGATGCTGCTTCCCTTTGGTTGAGTGAGAGCATGCGGCTCTGGCTTGTTTTTGCATGCCTAGCACTGTTGGGAGGCAGCCGCGATAAGCTCTATGGATGAGCAGCTGAAGCGCAAGATGCAGGCCTCCAGTGCAGAATGAGTCTGTCTTCTCGAGGCCAACGTGTGTAATTCTTTGCACGCCGAGAAGTCAGAAGTCTCCTTCAACTTCGCTCGCCCCGAGCCAGGCGTCAGCAGCTTGTGTCAACCTCAGACTGGCCCTGCAGTGCCTCATTGAGATCGCGCTTGCGAGCAGCACTCAAGGTTCTCGCAAGTGCTGATGGGGCAGCCCTCGATTCAACATCTCTGTACCGTAATCATGACAAAAAGGGCTCGATTCCATATGGTCCATGGAGAAAGGACTCATGGCCCAATTGCAAGGTGAAGCTTCAGGTGCCCAAAACCAATCACTGGACCCACAAGACTGCAGGAAGTGAGACGAAAACATAGCTGAGTCCGGGTAGCCAGGCATGTCGCACAAAGGACATTGATATCAATGTACCAAGGAGCTCCTGTGCGCCGGCGATATCATCGCAGAATTGCAGAGGGCTGAACATTTCCCTGTAGCTGTAGCTTCTGTTGCCAAGTGCAGATGCTGCTCGTTCCACCTTTCTTCGGCGCATGCAGTGCTAATTGCACTTGCATTAGAAAAACATGGAATTCTCTATTAAATATATTTCCTAGATGCTTCTTTATTTTTAGAGATATCTCCAATTTCTTATGAAGAAAATGATAACGACAGAGCCAAATATCACGAAAACATTTGACGATCCGAGATAAAATATGATATTTAAGAGAAAATCGAATATAGATCTTCATGCACATCGTATACATATATATATCTCACTCACTCATAGGCTCTGAGGCGTCCAAACTGTCCATGTCTTGTAGTGACACCGTAGAGATAACGCTACACTCATACCTCCGCTATAGCGGGCGCCTCATGCAGAGGCGATCTGCGGGCCTTGTGGCTCGGCTCAAGATCTAGCCGAAGCTACAAAGGCACAAGACCAAAATGGCCCGATTAGACACACAGAGTCCCCAATTGTTCTGTGCCCAAAAAAGGCCCCAGAAAAATTACAGGACATCTGCGTTCACAGGCCCCTCACTTGGGTTCTTTTCGGCGGCACGCCCGACGAAGCTAACCCTCCCGTCGCGAGGATCACGAACTCGATAAACGGCATCACTTGCGCCAAGACTCCGTGCGGTTGGAACTGGACAGTCAGTACGTACTTGGTGTCCTTCTTGGCCTTCCAAAAGTTGTAATCGATGCCTTCGGGCTCTATAGCTTCCGGTATCGCTATGAGGGGGAACATCACCTTGATTATCTCGTGTTGCTCTACAAGGGAAGGCCGGCGTGTTGCTGCAAGAAGCTTGTCCGTCTGGGCCAGGGCTGCTTGCGCTTCCGGAGAAAGTCGCTGCAACTCGCGCTCCGCCGCAAACTTCACGAGAGCTCCTGCTAGAGTGGTCTTACGATACTTGTCCGGGTGTGGTTTGCCCTTGCCGGGGCTGCGCCCATCGTAGTAAGCCGCTGCCGCTTGCATGGCCTGGGCCAGCCCGAATCCCTCCAGAGGCAGGAAGAAGCACGGCGTGGCACCCTCGAGCTGGCGCAGACGGTAGTCCAAGTTCTCCATCATGCGGACGAGCTTCTTGTGGTTCGCAGTGGGATCCTCTGTTCGGNTAGTCCAAGTTCTCCATCATGCGGACGAGCTTCTTGTGGTTCGCAGTGGGATCCTCTGTTCGGGCTCTCTTCTGCTCGGTCTGCTGCATGGGCGCGTCCGCGGCGCCGCTGCCGATCCATATGTCGAGCTGGCTGGAGGAGGACAGTGCCTGAGTTATGTATATATCAATAGTAACAACAATAATGCTACCACTACCAATAATACCGAACAGGAGCTCAACAACGACGACGGCAACAATAGCACCAACCACCACCGTCAGGTCAGCAAGAATAACGGTAACAAACTACGACGATGATATCCACAAAAAAAAATAAATACAACGATCATTAATGATCTCTTGTGATATTTAATTATTCTCTTCAGTCCACGGACGAAAAGTTCTTAAAATCTCTGGCGCGTCTAGACTCGTAAGGGGGTCGTAATCTGTCGGAGCTTCGATATGCTATTGATAATAATAATAAGGTATATCTAATGGTCTATATAAAATATCTTAAATCAAGAAGATCGACCATGAGGTGTGAATTAGGTGCAATCTTGAGTTTGATATTTCAAATTCCTATTTCAGGACTGCTAAGTAATACCTTACCTAGATGAAAATCAAATTAGAATCTGAGATCACGTATCTATAGCAAGGATATGAGAATAATAATATGACCTTTTTCGATAATATCAAAGTCCGTAGACTGGACAAAAGATTCTCGGTCGTTTATGCATACAACTAGCTTCTGATTGCCCACTCGGAGTCGCAAAGGTGAATTGAGTCGTGATCTCAATAATATGATATCAGATCTTATAGTCGGGATTCTGGTCGCAGAACAACGTAAGGTCCTGTGCCGGCATTCGTGAAGTCATCGCCCTTGTGCATCCGAAATCTTAAAATCATCGAAATTGGCGTGAGGGACTGAGCGATAACGAAGGATTATTTATCGATCGTGGCCATAAAAGAAAAATTGAAAAGGTTCATTAGGTCAATATAGAATATTATAGCAGTTGTGGTACTACTCTGGGCAGCATCTATAAATTGGGCTATTCCATCTTTGGAACCGGATTTACCGTCCTTTCCATCCTTTCCAGATTTATCTTTTCCTTTGTCCTTCTTATCTTTCTTTCATTTCCTTTATCTATATAGGTTTCCTCGGACTCGTATCAGGACCAGCCATCCCATAATTGATCATATTATTGATCGTCCTGCTATTATCCTTCGACTTGCCAAGCGTCTATCTGATTATCGACAAGATTCGACCTGCCTTTCTTCTTCTTGAAGAAGCGTCTCCCTCCGGATCCTTTGACGCCTTTATTTTTCTTTTCCGACGGCCTCTTTTGAATCTTCTTTTTATCTTTTTTCTTTGGGAACGCTTCTGGAACCAAGTTCAGTTCTCCTCATCATAGATCCAGAAGGGGTCCCGTTTCAAGAAAAGCTTCTATGCTATCTTCTTTTTCTTCGGCCCAATATCTTTCGTGATTGTCCAGGTAGCCTTCATCGATCCTAAGAAATGTCTATCGCCATGATTGGAAGGAGCGAGCAGAGGATTATCGACGGAAGTCTTGATCGTATAAAATATCTCGAGATAAATTTCCCGAAATTCATTTAAATAGTAGTCAAATCGACGATTTCGACGGATCATCAATGATGCCAAGGCCTATCGCTAATCCTATATAAGCTCGGATAGAGAAATAAAGACAACGAGAATGGCAATAATCAGAATGATCCGCGCATATTGATCTCTGAGTCGCGTATTATTTCGTTCTATCGCCGTTTTAGGACTAATATCTATTTATTCTATTTCAAGAAGTCTTGTAATGAAAACTCGGACCTCTATATTATTAGGGGTCTATGATTGGAAAAAATATCATTCCAGGCTTCTTGCATCCTCTAAATCGATAGCTGAAATCTGGTAATCCAATCGTTATTCTGATCCTTCAGATATTCTCGATCAAGAAATCCTTTGCGGATTGTTGCTTCTCTTTCTAGATGATATCGTAGAATTAATTCTGTCTTATCATTATCTAATTCCAAGATATCGCACCAATCATCGATCGCATCCTTATAGACGCACCAATTATTTCGCCCATCATAAGACGGCGATACTTTTATGGACACCTACTGAAAAAATTAAAAGACGGCGTAATTCATTGAGATAACGATGATTCGTCGCATAAGATTTTTTTCATTAAGGAGGCAATCATAATCTCTTTCGTTATGCTCAAATGGTGAAACAGAGTGGCTATTCATTGCGCTATGCTTGGATCGAGCCCCGGGAGATTCTTCTTCTGAATACCAGTGCGAAGCATACCGGAGAAGCTCCGATAACTTTCACCTATACGAAATTCACCGGGGATCCGTTTGCCTCCACCAGAATAGAGCGTCCCAACGGGTACCTCCCCCAATGCGAAGCTTCCCATTTCCCGGAAGCATAGGCGCCCAGCTATAGATCGTATTCTGCTAGAACCTTGAGCAACAGGCATAGATATATATGCAGATGATATGCGAAACAGATCGGCACCTAGATGTGTAATATTCAGTGTTTCACGGGGGAGTGGGCGGGAGTCGGGAGGGAAGATTGGGTAGTAATTACTTCTATGAAATTCTAACTTTACAATATGATTTTATTTTAGTCTATCGGAAAAATCTCGAATTTATCGACCCCGCGAGAAATCCGATCTCTTACGCTCCAAGTATAGATTTTTTCAATTTTTCCTATATTCGAAATACCTTTCGTAGCGGCGCCATCGTCGTGATAACTACTACGACGATTAATAATATTAATAGCGATACAATTACTATTATAATATTTCTCATTCTTAATATTAAACTTAATGATACTATAATTATTAGTATTATTACTATTATTATTACGACAATTATCATTATTAATAACGAAATAATATAAATAGATAAAATGACGCACCATTTCTATTATTATTAATACAAGAACTATTAGTATTTATAATGTATCTTCCATTCGATATCTCGAAAATATCGATGCGACCAATATTCCTTTCGAAAGACCTTTTTATATGAGATATCAAGAAATATACTAATTTAATATAAAAATAATATAATATTACTAATATATAGAAATAAAAGACTAGAAAGACTAATAAATTAATTTTCGTGACAAAAAAATTGAATACGAATCAATGACGATTCAATACCGAATCCGCATACGAATTCAAATATGATCCGAAAAACGAACCCAGACAACACGAACCCAAACACAAACCAAACACGACCGAATAACCAAACACAAACTAAACACGAACCCAGACAACACGAACCAGAAAGAAAAACCCAGACGACCAAACGCGAACCCGGACACGAACCCTGACACGAACCGGATACGCAGCAAACACGAACCGGACGCGAACCCAGACACTAACCAGAGACGAACCGGACACGAACTGGACACGAACCCGGTCTGGGTTAACCCAGACACGAACCCAGGCACGAACCGGACACGAACCCAGCACGAACCCGGACACGAACCGGACCGGAACCGGACACGAACCCGTCGCGAACCCGGACACGAGCCTGACAGGAAACCAACAGGAATTGCGCTTGAGCTGCTTCGCAACTTCCAGGCGTCGCCTCCATATTCCTATGCGGAGCTCATATAGGCATTTATAGGTGCATCGAATCGCTGATTAAGGAAATTTCTGTCTGATTTCCGAACGCTCGGGTGTTGAAAGTGTTAGGATAGCAGGGTCCAGCCAGCGGCTATCACGTGAAGAGTCCGTTGCAACGCCTGCAAGAAATCTGCAGAAATTTATTACCGCGAGAATGCCATCCTAAAATTTGCAGAATTTTATTACCGCGAGACTGCCACCAGGATTTTTGTCACGCGAGACAACCATGCAAGAGGCTGTCATGAAGAAACGCCTCAAAGGACAAAATTACAGGGGGGGCAACACCGTTTCAATATAAACAAAAAAGAAAAATATCTATATAATTATCGAATCAATTCTGAAAGAATAAAACTCAGATTGAAATCTAATTCAGAGTATCCGTATCTTCTATGTTGATCTTGTTGTGAGTTCTTCTCTCTCTCTCACACATATATACATATATATATATATTTATATAATAGTATTTCAGAGTATCACCCGTATGGATTCATTGATTCATACGATATGTAAAATGGAATAGTCCAATTCTTTTCGAGTTGCCTGGTGATGTTTGTGATTTATGGCTCGGATGTCGGAGTGCATGATGTTTATCACGAAAATCAACCATTCATTCCCAGAATACCACATCAGGAGATGGTCACACCGAGAGGGACGACGACTCTCAGTCTTGATTCTGTGGAAGACGGCCGCCGCGAATCAGAGGTCTCCATGGTCGATCTTCGTCCGCATGTTGCCATCCATTTCCTCCAGCATGGCATAGCAGCATGGCAACTAAGGCCTGTACTGCCGCAAAGGTTGAGTGTCAGCTCATGTCATGTGTGGGGTCAGTGGAAGCAATCAACGAAATCAGTCCGTCCCTGATGCAGGTTCCGCGGGACCCATCTGCAAGACCAAGGGGCGATGTCGTTCCACTTGTCGGAGAAAGACCCTCTCACCAAGTTGACCTGGGCACACTCAGCCCCGCCAAGCTACAATCTCAAAGTCCGAACACTCCTGCCCGTGGGTGCACAGGCGGGATACTAGTTCCATGCTCCACGCTTGTCGATGTTATGTGTAGATATGCTATGGTTCAAGCCACCCCTCGTCTTCACGTTCTATGATTACGAGCACGACTATTGCAAAATCACTAGCACTACGTACTACATTCCTTCTAGTCAGAGCATGACGACGCTCCTCCTCATGATGAAAAAGAAAGCTGAAATGATGCCCATTATGACAGATTAACCCTGGCTCCTTGAGTAGGTGTTCACATCAAGTCGCAATGCCACTTCTGCGAAAGTTGTGGTATCAGCAAAACCCGACTCTCCTGATTCAAACATTCCAACAACGTGAGGCTTTCCTCAATGCTCGGTCGGGCTACGGCTATCTTCTGCTCAAAACAAACACCCAAGAGACAAGAGGACATCCAGCCAAGCCAGTCGCTCTGCCGGCCCGTTGATTTTCATTCTTCGCAGTGGCAACGTGTTCAAGGAAGCTCAACAAACTCAGTGGACATTAATTTGCGGGATCTTTGCTAGTGGAGCCCCCCGCTCCCGAATTTCAACAGAACTCCCCACAAGAACGGGATGCACGAAGGCGAGAGTCGTAGCCTGGGCAATCGTCTGTCTATGACAACTCAACCAGTGCAGCCCGAAACGAAGAAAATCCTCGCACACTCTGAGACTCTCTGAGCCTGAAACGTAGACGTAACGGATGCCGAATGCCAGGACCCTGTTCGCGGGACGGTGCTGACAAACTGCTGTTGTTCGTTTACGTTTTAATGCTGGAACATCGTCAGACGACACTTGCCATGTTCTTACTCACGGACACTTGTGACTCGCGAATGTAGAAATGCTACGAGTGCACACTTACGCTTGAAATACTGGTGCTCGATGCCGCTGTTCAGCTAGCCGAATGGCACTTAAGAGATGTTGCCGTTGAGTGCCGCGGGACGGCCGAAGTTCATCCTATGGTCTGAGGACGGCGCACGAGCAGGACGAGGGTGCCCAAAGTGGTGCTCAGCCTCTGAGACAGTGAAAAGTGAGACTGAGACTAGTGACAGTTGCTGTGCCCTCCCTTCCGAACACCCACTGCTTCCACCAGAAAGAGCCCTAAACGACTCCCTGAGCTCAGCTTGCGGCTCCAAGGATTCCATGGCTTTCGGAGGCCAGAAGGGCCCACAAGCCGAACGGAAACTGCCTTCCTCCTCGTCTCCTAGACCTAGTTTCGCACGTTTCGCACGTATGCTGTATGCTTCTGAACCGTCAGGAGTCAATGGAGATACTTGCTCATATCCATGCAAGAAATTCCTGGCTCGGGGGCAGGTTGCCAAGACTTGGTCGTGGTATCGCGTGCCTGAAGCCATTCAACAGCTGCGCCTGGCGCTGCCCACATGATAGAGGGATGAACACCCGAAGCTACGTCTCTTCTACTTGTGATGTTTTGTGGGATTGCCGGATTCGCCAAGCAATCCTTCCAGGCAATAGGCGCAAAAGACAAGATTAACTGACTGAAACTATCGATGCAGTATCTGCGGCACACTGAACCGGAAGGCCGGACAGCACTAGCAGCACAGCAGCACACCGTCCGGCTTGACCCAGCTACCAGGCACAGGTTCTTTTTGTCGATGCATCCTGAGTCCTCCCCAAGAACCCCTTACAACAGGCGCATCTGCCACAATCAGTGCAGGTCTCCCCGGGTCCCGACACCGAAGGCGAGTCAAGGCACATAAATAACAGAGAGAACCTCCACAACGACGAGATGAGTGGCTGTAAACTTTGAATGTCTCGAGAAAACACAATCGGATTGAAGCAAAAGTCAGATACCAGCAATTTGTTTCACGAGTATCGTCGATCCTATTCGAAGCACCTCCTCAGCGCTGGCTTCCTGAGACCTTTCTTAGACCGCTTCTGATTGCAGCCATAGCCCCACTCTTGCCAGATGAGAGCTTCTCTGTCGTGCGGGGACCCTTTCCGAGAAAGTCAGAGAGAGACTTTGCAGGCTTGCTGATGAGAGAGGAAATGGGAACTCAGCAAGTGGATTGCAGGATCTAGAGCAGACCTCGCCCTCTAGAACCTAAAACTCTTGACATCGCTAGTGAGTCTCTGTCTCTGTTGAATCATGAGCAGGGACCCTTCGAGCAGAGAGGCTTTCATCCGGCTAGCTGTCGTTAGCTCACCGTTCAGGGACTCAGGGCACAGAGCAACGGCGGTGACCCAAATCACTGCTGCACTCGGACTCGCTTCTTGACTCATCGGCGACCTTGAGGGTCATGATCGTGGGAAGCTGAAGGACGCGTACCAGGGTGCTCAGCTCTTGAGCGTGGCAAACAAGTCTTTGCCTCTGCTTGAAGCTTCAAGCTGATGCTACAAGCACAGGAAACTCAGGCGCGGTCCAGCAAGCTGCTTCAAACAGGCAAGCAGCGGACGGCCTTCGCGAATCACATCGCAAATCATTTTGAGGGAGTTGGGCGTGGCAGGGTTCAGGAGAAACATGAAGCGGATACGGAAACTTCCAGGCCTAGCGGCCTAGCGACTTCGAGTGTGGACCAGCTGAAACTGCCATGAAGACTTGAATTTTTGGGTAGGCTTGGTCCACGAATGCCTGTTCCGGGAGGCTTCCTCTCGAGGACGGGAGAAGACAAGCAACTCTGGCTGCACACGTATCACGTAGCCTGCGACAGCGGCGAGGCGGGCGAACTCCACTGCCTAGGCTGTAGTTGCGCCATTGCCAAATGCTGAATGGAGAGCCTGAGACTGAACTGCACATCAAGGAGGTCTGATGTGATCCTGCGTCTCGATTCCTCACAGTGCTTGAGACTGCCGGCACGGTGCACAAACATGTGGCCCTTCGAGTTCTCTGGATATGCCTGGCTTCGGCATTCGTACTACGCCTTGGTCACCGAAAAGGCCAGAATGTATCAAAAACTGCTGACTGCTGATTCGTTTTGCCCAGTGCCAGCTGGGGCATGCTGGGGCTGCTGCCTCCGCCCGTCGAGTCTGTGCCAGGTGCAGCGCGACCCCCTTCACGGCTCTGCGCTAGGATGGGAAAGTGCGTGGAATATCTGCCCGTACAAGCGAAGGTCGAGTCAGAGCTTGCTGGCCAGTTCTCAGCCTTCGATGATGCTCTTTGCTCTTGGGTGTGCAGTACGCAGTGCGCATTCCGCGGCGGATTCATCTGACCGAATAAGACGGCCGGCCTCGAGCAGCGGAATCCAGTCTCCTGATCCAAAACAGTGGCTCAGAACTAGCTACACATGAACCCCACCACAACCACTCGCCGCGCCTGCCGGTTATTGGCTATTGGACACTCGCGGTGGCTGCCGGTTGTGTCCGGGCGGAGTGTTGGATTTCAGGCGGCCTCTGCGAGTGTCCGATCTCAGATGAGATCCGCCCGGACCCAGCCGGCGGCCACCGCGAGTGCCCGATCCCAAATGAGATCCGACGGCCCCCGTGTTTTCGTAACGGTGCGGAAGGAGCTGTCGAACCAGGTTTAGCTGCTGCGGAATCAAGTGCAAGCCTCCTCGAAGCTGAAGCCTATGCTCCATGTATGCGACCGTGCAAAGGCATCCCAGATCCAACACTTCGGGACTTACGCGGGGTGCTCACAGCATAGCAGCTTGATTGGACATTGGCGGTGCTTTGTACTTTTGACATCAGTCCATTCGGGGCTCAGCAGGCTTGGTTTCATTACATTGCCGCTTGATAGCTTATCGATGCTTATCGACAGGCCTTCAGCACGGGTCTCCAAGACCTCATACAGCGCCGTCATCTCTGACAGTACCTCCGAATCGCTGGGGGGAAGGAAGATACAAGTATACACGTGAGTGCATACATGTGCATACATGTATGGACATACACGCACACATGCAATTACGTGTACCTACCCACCCACGCTCGCTACCTCCCCACCTGCCTAGCTGCCTAGCTGCCTACCTCCCACCTCCCTTGCATGCATGTAAATAAACCTACATATATATACACATACATAAGACAATATTACATTTACCTTTACATATCTATATACACATGCGTATGTGCATATTGTTATATACATGCATATGTCAATGCTGACTTCGCGTGCAAAAGATTGAAGCTGACGATTAGTGACTGTAAGATGGAAATCCAAAGAACCACAGGTTAAGAGCCCCAAGAACCAAAAACTACCAACTATTCTAAGCATAATCGCGAGCCGCCTCCCAGGCCGTAATGCCACTTCCTCGGCATGTTCGGGCTTCTGGCTTTTTTAGAGGCAGCGTTTGTTGAAGAATTAATGCTGTCGCAATGCCCGGACGGAAGGGGCGATGACCGCCTGTTCGTGTCTCTCATTAAGCTTCATGCAGATGAACCTTTTTGCGTATCCATTTTGCACCGTCCACAAGTAATGCGGGAGTGTACTTGTTGTCCTGTGCAGTTGAATGACCCGTAGCCTGGCGACAATGCGAGGGCTGCGATTGCAATAGCAGTGTCGTCTGTTGCTCAGATCAAGGACAACAAGTCTCCAATTCGAGTTTCAGGTAACCCCTTGGGTTTTCGTGTTCGTGGCCTGACATATGGCTTGCTGACTGACATGTCGTGTCATGGGTGCAGACTGCACGCCAGACATCCCTACCCTCCAGCAGCAGCCAGAAGACGGTTCGCGCTATATCTGCATCGACCTAGGACAAGCAACAGACACCTGACAAGCAAACCAGCAGTATATAGAAAGAACAACTGGCTCAACGAACCCTTTAAATATCATAACAACATATGTATGTGCATGCATGCATGCATGCATGCATGCATGCATATGTCTGTGTGGCTGTAAGCCTACTCAAGTATGGTTGTAAAAGGCGTATACTGACATGCATATACATATACGCACGTGTAAGGTACGTGGTTCGCACAAAGACGCAATAATTGACACAAAACCAGGAGCAACGCAACACTCATGAAGTACTTATCTACATACACTGATCTCGAGCCAGTGCGTGATTGTATGCGCATGCGTGTGTGTGTATATATGTACATATACGTATATACATTGACATGGCCGACTTAGCCACTCGTCTCTCATTGACTGTGTAGACTTGTTGACATACGCTTCCGGGGCCCTGTCCTGTACTCACCGCATCGGCGCAACGCTGCGCCCCACGGAGGCAAAAGCGCAGAGCCTGAAGCAAAGTGCGGCAGGAGGAATGTGCTTTGTTCGTTCGCTGAAGACTCAGATTTGTTTCTTCGATCACGATAAAGAACCCGGCCAATCATCTTCAGTACTTCGGATGCAGCTGCCTTTTACAGTCCATGGGTCCTTTGGCAGTTCACGGGGCAGCCTGCAGCCCCAAACGCACATAGCTAACTACATCGAAAACAGTCACAACCTGAGTACTCTGTACTGATTGGCAGCTCTGAGAGCCAAGCCCACTCGCGCAGGGCTTGCTTATCCTGCTCGTGGCAGTGTGCGGATGCACGGAGCGACAATGAACTGAATAACTTCAGCCTGTATGCATGCCTGATCGCACCGATACCAGAAGGTGCAGTCTCCAAGCTCAACCCTTTCGAGATCTATATCTGCTCAAGATTCAGAGCTTTGCGAGTCCTCCCGGCATCTGTGTATCTCTCCAGGCTGCTCAAGCCTCGGAGTTGCTCCACTCCGAGACACTATACTGGTTTGGAGGGGGTCCTTATTATCATTACAGTCAATTATAGTATAATGGGCCCCAAAACCCTTAGGGTTTCGAGATTTCTGAATTCTGGGGCATCCGAGTCTTAGGGCCTTTAGAGCTGGTCGTCTCAAGGCTGTGCTTCCACTGTTGAACCCTGGCCGAACCGAGCGTCGAACGAAGAGGGCTCCGACAGAAGCTCCCGAGCCTGGTTAGGCTGATTCACTGATCTTAGGGACCCTTAAGGGGGGAGGGGGGAGATAGGCCTTGTTAAGTCCTTATTATAGGTATTAAGGCCCCCTACCCCCCGAAGGGTCCCCATGAACTGATGGAGATGACAGCGATGAAAGCAACGGCAATAATATACTACAACTTACAGCCAGACTTGTGCTGACAGCAGTGTCGCCCATAGTTATGCAGTACTGCGGGCCTCCTGTATGCGGACGACTAGCGCGCACTTTGGCTGGCAACTAAACCAGGTACCTTCTTGAGATCAGTTGGGACATGCCAGATCTATGATTAAACTCCAGCGACTACTCCGGATCCACGGCTGGTATCGTCGATTCGAGTGTTGAGGGTCATGCTCTCATCACTTTCACAACCCATCCCTTACAATCACGGAGCTTGCACCCCTGTGCCCCGTCTGCATCAATACTTCTGGTGCGAGTTACTTCTTGCCGACGCCACCGAAGATCCACGACACGAAGTCTTTACTCTCACGCCACGAGAGTCAACTGTCCCACCCAAGTCTCTACTGTAGGCCTTTAGGCCTGGAAGAAAGATGCACACGTGCAGCAAACTCAGCTGGATCTTCCTACGCAAACGCCTCACCACCTCCGTTCCACCGCATTGCGCGGCCTGCAATACCATGATACCATGACGCCATGTTGTCGCAACAACTTGGACTATTAGACGCATCCACGCTGAGGCAGCAGCCACTCGGAGCCATGCGACGAACTGTGAGTCCGCCTGTCAGCCAAACACAGCACCCGGAATGTCGCCATACTGCCCTCTCCGATAAAGACCGCAACAATGGCGGATGACGTCGGAGCTATCGCAACCTTGAACGCATGCTTCCAAATGTTGACGGCCATTGATACGACTACGACTACTTCTGCTCTGTTCCGGCTCCTACTCCTACTCCTGCTGCCACCGCCACTGACTGCCACTGTAACTGCTACTGCGACTGCGACTGCCAGCACCGCAACTGCTGTACATCCCCAGGCGATATTAGACTGGCTCGACAAGCAATCATGCAGAAGGGCTGGTGACACTTGAGCTTGGAGGTTTTGCATTAGATGGATGTCACCGACAGCATTCTGCAGTGTGTAGGCAGTCCGAAGTTCCGAATGTGGTTTTATGCAAAATCCTGCGTAGCACTTCTCGTTCTGCAGTATTTGAAGCCTCGAGACCGCGAGCCGCCGAAACCATAGCTTTTGCACATTACTTCTACTGCCACTACTGCTGATACTGTCAGTAGCACGACCGAATACCACTGGCGCTATCAGTACCACTGCCACAACAACGACGGCTACGTCGACGACCCTCTCTCACAGGCTTCGTGATGGCTAATTACCATGACCGTACCTGCCAGGCTACGGCCTGCTACATGGTGGACTGTTGTAGCCTCTTCTTCCGAAAGAGAGTCCAGAGGCTGCCTCCACTGCATCCATTGTCTGGGCGAGGAGGGGCGGCAGCTCCAACAAGGCCTTTCAGGAGGGGACGTCGAGTGGGCTCAGAGGTCTCGATGTACCTGAAGTGCAGACAGCACTCGACCTAAGCTTCTAGCAGACTGCGCACAGCTCCTTTCGACAGCAGCATGCGGGCCCGGTCGGACCAGATCCATGGTCAAAGTGCTTCTCTGAATTACTGCATAGAGCATGATACCGCAGAGGGTTTTCCGAGCTGTACAGAGAGCGCGCTGCTCTTCAATCCTCATAGGGCCCTTGGAGGGCGGCAATATCCTTCAGGATCTTTGCCGCCTCCTCAGGCCCCATATGCTGCAGGCGGAGCATGTTGTTCATGATCCACTGCACATCACTGCAGAGGGGCGAAGGTAACACTGGAGCTGCCTCTGGAGCGAGAAAGCCTCCTGGGCCCCAGCCGACTCCATCGCACATGCGCATCATCTGGGTAGAGCTCGGCATCATTGTATTCATCACGTAACAAGCGGCTGGAAGTGGCCTCTCTGTGGATGCGGTCATGGTTGCGGACACCCCTTGCGCTCCGTAAGCATGGCTGTAGAGCTCCTCTCCTGCACTGCGGTAGCGGTGAAGGAGGTCCTCGCCGCGACGCACGTCAAAGTTTCGCCGAGAGCTCCACTCTCGCCTGGCACTGTGGGTAAAACAAGCCGGGGACTGAGCAATTCAGGACTGAGAGCATCTCAGGGCCATTGAAGTGCAGAAGGGTTGGATCAACAACTGTAACTATACAGCAACTAGCAAATAATATAGTGTGTGCGAATGCATCTTGCGAAGGCCTGCCGTCGCCTGCTTGCCTCCACTGCCACTGGCCGCCATAGTCCCACTCTGCGCGGCGGCGGCGGCCACCATACGGCATGGCACAATGCGCTATGTGCTGGGACGACCACCTACCTTTCGGGAGCACTGTGCCGACAGGCATGCAGCACAAGTGCCAGCAGCTGCGGAGCAGCGTTCACCATTACATTCACCGCCGTCCTCTGCCGGCAAGAATAAACTAATGCTAATAAAAGCAACATCGTGCGAAGATCAAAAATGACATCCAGTCAACCTCACATTCGACGCACTTCACCCTAGATTCCCCCAAACCCTAATCCTAAACTCATGGAGCTTTCAAAGCCCTGCGAAGCGAGGCAGCGGCAGGGCCGCTTGCTCTCCTGCGGTTCTGGGCCGCATCTAGCTTTCAAGGTCTTCGTGGCTTTGGTCTGCAGGCGGTCCTTATGCCTGCAGATGACTGCTGGCTCAGTGTCTGAAGGCATGCCAGGGTCTGCAGCAGGCATTGAAACCTGGGAAAGCTCAAGACTGGAAAACCTCCGAGATGACACCATCGCGTCCCAGCCAGATCCATTGGTTGTTCTATTCGCTACACGGCAAGCTAAGAACGAGTGCATTCTTCGCATCGAAGCAGATCGGGTGGCAAATTCTCGCGAACACCCTAAACTCTAAGGGATATGATTTGTTCCAGTTTTCCTCAGATCTGAGTGTGAAGCCAGCACTGGATTCGGCAGGCGGCCCCTGCCCCTGCGGAACGAACAGGGGGCCGGGCGGGGCCCCGGTGCCGAGCCCGACAAAGGCCTCTGCTGGAAAGCTGCGGCACACGGCCGCGGCCTTTCGGCGATCCGGGGCTCGCTTCTGGGCTCAGGAGGCTAATGCTAGCTGCTAGAGGCCTCAGGTTCGCAACATCAGTGTTTTTGCTGCTCGTGCGGCTCAGTTGGACCGTTTTGAGCACTGCCAGCTTCCAAGCAGGGCTGGCGAATAGGGTCTGCATGTCATGTTGGAGCGATTCAACATCACCTGGAACCCCGATTCCAAACCTTGCCCTGACGATGAGCCGATTCCTCGTGTACCCAAGCAGGACTTTCAGCCGTCGCTCCCCACTACCCTCCTACGGCGTCGCAGACAGGTGAGCAGCCAAGGCCTCGCAGACAGCTTTCACCAAACTGGCCGACAGCTCCTGGCTCAGGTGAGAAACCTGCACTAGCTCACCAGGTTACCCGAAGAGATTCGCCTCTTTTTCAATGCTTTTTCTCTGAAGTGGCCCCCAGCATGGCCTACAAAAATAGGGGTCCACTGAAGGCCTGGCCTTGGTGGCTTCTTGATCACATTGCCGCAAAAGGCCGCAATCTGGTTGGCATAAAGGACAGGAGCCGGCTGCTCGAAGAGCTTGAGAACGGACTCTTGACTGTTCTGGTGGTCGTCGCCGTCTCGAAGAACTGCCTATGCCGCTCCTGATTTTTCACCGGGACCTTGTGTCAGCCGGCACCGAACGCTGGTACACGGGATATAGGACAGGATGGCAAGCCAAGCCTTCACAACGGCACGATGCACCTGCATCTCTCTTCACAACTTGCACCAGCGCTTGCATCTCTATGGCATCAACCAAGGGCCACTCCTCCGGTTCACCGATGCACGGTACACAACAATGGTATCCAGCGGATGCCATCATTGCAGTCCACAAAAGCATTGAGCGCATCACGGAAGAGGTGCTTCAGTGCTACTGGTACTGACAAGCTGGTCCTCCACCGCTGCATGGATCCCTTCTCCAACTCCGCAGCCATGGAGTAGTACTGAGAGAATACCTTGTCCAAAGTCAGAGGTTCCGAGCCAAAGGGCCCCTTCGAAGGTGAGGCAGACATCAATGCCAGAGATCATCAATCCGTGCCCGGACAACATCTGCATGGCTAGCAGATGACTGTGGTCCTCGGTCCAGAACCTGTCTTGCCACGTCCTGAAATCCGTGAAGACGGCGTCCTCTGAATTGCCACACGGCCCCACAAAACTTCGCGTTGATCTGGTGGACCTTGTGTAGCATGGAGCCGATGGATCGGCGCTTGCGCATGGGATGGATGGGGTCTCTGTGCATAACCTGCGAGATGCAGGGATCCGCTCGCATGCCAGGTACTTGAAGGAATGGTACACCTTCCTCACGTCCTTGTTCGGGATGAGCAGCATCATCAGCCGGGTGCCCCCGAAAATGAACTCGATGATCTTTGACTGCAGTTCACTTCGTTGGCTCCAGCACCACGTCGGCCAGTGATGTCGTCTGGAAGAACAGAACTGTCCAAATCGCAGTCCGAGCCGGCCCGGTTTTTTCACTGCTACGCGGGCCGGCGGGGCTTTGGCTTTCTCAGTTCGGCTCTTCCAAGCGTGCTCCGCTGAAACTCTTCTCTCCGCGCTCGGGGCACAGGACACTGAACGCTGTTCCTCAGAGACCGAGCAAAGCTGCCTTTCATTGAACCCCACCTGCAAAGTCTGTAGCTGCTTTGCTTCCCCCTCGAAAGGATCTTCCCAAAGCCCCACGCATTGAGCGTTTCACGCAATTCATTCTCCATGTCCTGGCCGTGACTCACGACCCTTTTGTACGCCCTGTGGGGAGACTTTGATCTACGTTAAAAGCTCACTCAGGGGACTCGTCCTGGCGCATCTCGTCTGTCACACCAAACGGGCAGCAAAACTCTGGCAGCAAGAACACTTTCTCCTTGGCCTTTTCTGGATAAGCGGCTGGCCCTTGAAGCTGCCAGACTTGTCGTAGGCGTCCAAATACTTTGCATGGGTAATTTCGACAAACTTTCGCTGATGATATGTGAAGGTGTGGAAAGGATTCATGTCGAAATGCGCTTGCTTTCTCCAGTCCACATGATGTGGAGGTTGTACTTCTTCACAACGGTGGAGGACACACAGAGATGCGGCCCCTGATTTCCGGAAACGGCTGAAGGATATCTGTGCCTTCCAAGGCATGTTCTTAGCACTGGCCGGCTTGTGCAAGACATCCAGTTGCAGTAAGGGCGCAGCACTTCGCAGCCTGGCAAGATTCACACAAAATGCGCTGACTACACTGTGGTGTCCTTCGACCTGTTGGCAGTCGTTCTTGTAAAAGCGCTTGCCAACCCTCTGAATTCGGCGTTGCCCGCTAGTTGGTCAGCAAGGTACTGCCCAACTTAGAAGCCGAGCCCATGTACCCGTGTTGGATCTTCTGCGCTCTGATTTCGGCCACATGGCAAACATCCAGTTGCACAGGCTTGCCGTTCTCGTCGCGCACCTTCAACGGGAAGCCCTCCACCTTCGTGGGAGAGAAGATGCGGCCAGGCAGCCAAAGTGAACTAAATGTTTCTTCATGTCGGACCATCCCCTCTCAAGCAGCTTCTGCTCAGAATCTGCGGAGGTCTGTGGATCCGGAAGATCATACTCATGGTGGTGGATGCTCTTGGTCCAGTCCGTCGGAAAACGATTGACCCTCACGGCTTTCCGGTAGCCTCTCTGGGCATCTCTTGTGCAGCTGTGATGCCATCTTGCTGGACAGCAAACCATCTGTCCTGGAACATTGCCACTCTGCAGCCGCAGAGATGGCGAAATCTACTGCCAGGCTACATGAAAAAGGGCTGCTAGCTGCAGCGTTGAGCCACCGCAGCTAGCGTCGCCATGTGTACCTCAAACTCTGTTCTGGCTCGATGATCCCGCACTGATTACACTGCGACCATCATCATCATCGTCGTCGTCATCATCATCAGCATCATCATCGGCAGCAGCAGCAGCAGCACTAAGATTGTCAGCAACTTTGCGAGGTGATGAGGGGCAGCGCTGTCACACTTGTGATGATGACGAAAAGCTTTCATTATTCCCCGTCGTACTGTTGATTTGTAGAATGATATCTACACCGGTTACGGCCAGGTGAAGCAGAGAAAAATAGCCATTCCATTAGCTGTGTTCGTTGCTGAGCGGAGTCTCTGGCAGCAGTCACTGCAGTCAGAGTCGCAGCGGCAAGCCCCTGCAGAACCACGACGACGATGACGTTAAGACGGCGATGTGACACCGCCACTCGTTCCACTGGCGAGACCAATGCTACCACCGATGCCAGTGGCTATGACTGCTGGCAGCATATCTTAAAATGGTATTGGTCGTTGTGTTCATTGCATTTACTGGCAGCTGCGAGCCAGCATCACGTTATCAAACGTTGTCACTAGACTGTGACGACGTCATCCTGGCATTCCTGCTGACACTCCATGTACCTCGATTTCCCTTCCAGTTTCAACGACCTCCCATGCCTGACCTCGGATTCGGAAGCCTCGGCACCCAGGGCAAGCCTGCTCTTGGAAAAGGAAGGACATGACAACATGAAGTCTTGGGCTCAGGAGGCTCGAGGCATCCGAGTCGGGGGCAGCTTTTGCGATGTTGGCTTTAGATTCAAGGTTCATGTCTGTAGGGCTTGGAATGGTTCAGGCTGAATGTCTCACCCCACACCGGGGACTTATGCATATGGAGCTTGCAAGTCACGCACTCCCGTGTGTCGCCAAAATACCCAAATAGACGGTCCAACAGTCTTGCCATGATTCGAACAGCTTGTCTTACACATGAACAGCAAGGATGTTTGGATATGAGTAGTTTTCCGTGCTCCTAACGGTAAGATATGCAGGTAGCAGCCAAGGAGAAGGCTTACATCACTACCTTTGCTTCAATCCTCAACGCCGCAGCTCCGGTGCCTCCACAGAAGAACCAGCATGGTGCGCAGTAAATTCGACGGCACACCCTTGAAGCGAGTCACGTGAAACTGCAAAACCAAGTCATGATCGTCTTCAGGGGCCCGGATCACATGGCACAGAAATTGCAATCTCGTCAATAAGCTTTCGACGTTGTAGCCTCGAGATGCAATCTCCTCGCAAGTCTTACAGGACGGACAACTGCTGGCAATACTGATGAACTCAGGCGACATCGTCGAAAACTGCCCCGAGCTACAAAAGCGCATGCCGTGTTCAGCACCCCTTGGTGTATGATGCGATCCGTAAGGCCTGGAGTCGCGTGCGTAACAGGGAGATGCGGCCGGACCAGTCCGTCGACTCTGCCAGCCTTGGCCGGGAACACCACGGCTTCCGTTGACTACGGCTATCTGGTTGAGGCTCCTCTGGGCCAAGGGGCTCCATAACCTACAGCAACCGTAACTGCAATACTCCTGTGCAGGTGTCTCAAGCGCCGTGCTAGCTCCCATACGCAACACAGTCTCAAGGCGAGTGGGCCTCTAGCCGACCCAACCCACAACTCCACAACAGGCCTTCAATCCGTCGCTAGGATTAGAAGGGGCAAAATCTCCTGGAATACATCCGGAACACATCAAATATCGGTTCTCCCCACACAGATCTCTTCTGGATCTGATGGACGCTTACGACACTGATACTTCACGCAGTCCTCAGAACGGGACGGCAGTCTGAACCACTGCTAATAAAGGCTTTTGCGAGTATCTCTCGTGACCGGGCCAGGACGGAGCCCAAGGCCAGGCGACTGAGGTTGCTACCCAGCCGCCAACTCCTCTATCGCCGCCTCGATGTCTGCCTCACAGCTACAAGGTCCGACCTTGCAAGCTTTGGGCCTACCCTTCTGCTCCGCTGGGTGGGTAGATTCAACCCCCCCAGAAACCAGACCCGCAAAACGGCCCACACCATCCTGTCGTGCCTCCAGCTCGGAAGCATCCCGGGTTCCTGCGCTCCATTCTTAGATTCTTTCTTGGACAAACGTACTCCCCATGTCAGGCTGTGCCATGCTGCGAGCAATCTTGCGGTCAATGCCTTGCCTTCTGGTGGTGGAGATTGAGCGTCCACCTCCGGGAACACGTGTGCATTTCAAGTTCAAGTTTCATGCTTTGCAGGCCGCCAGACTCATATGCCTACCGTGGAAAAAGCCGACATGCTTTTTAGCAAAGAGGCATCATCTCTCCCACACGTGCAAGCGAAAGCCTGCAGCTTTTCTTTCAAGCCAGCCCCGTGCATGGGGGAAAGGCAGATGCTCAAGAGATCAGCTAAGACTTGGCCATGCTAGGAATGCCAAACTACAAGCTTCTGCGAAATTGCCCGTGCTTCAAGCACGAAGTAGGGGAGTCTACTACTAGTAACCACAGAAGGACAACCAATACGGACAATAACTCGAAACTGTAAACCATCAATGACCCAAAGCTGTCCGCATCCCTCTATTGTATCAACATGTAAATCCTAATTCAGTGATTACTAGCTCATGTACTGAAAGCCTAGAAGCTAGATTAGTACACTCCTTGCAAAGTTTCAGGTTTGGCAGAACGCTCAGATGCTCTCGAACTGTGCGGGGAGACTTGGTAGGTACAAGATTGTCACCGTACTCGTGACCCGACCTTCTGACTTCGTGGATCCTCCACGAACTGTACAGATCACTTCAGCCTGTGGTAAAACGTTCAGTCATCATCTGTCTTGTACATTGTCTCTCCGGCTACCCACTACCAGTCATGCAGGATTATCACGCATGAAACAGCTCTTGCTGAGGGATTGAGCTGATGTAGACTGTAGTGCACTCTCTCGCTCTGTGGTCTAGACGAACAGGCTGCGGGCTCCCTGATCAAGCCTAACCGGCCTAAGCCTATCGGGCCGTCATGGCCGCTGTTGCAAAGCTTATGAGAAGTCCATATGACCGTATAGAAAAGAAATGATCTCGAGCGTTTGCTGCCCCAGGCTGGGCAAAGTCCCAGTAGCAACGAACGCAGTCTGATGCACTCTACTGCATGAAGGCTCAAGCTCGTCGCCAACTGCTGCAGCGACCTCGTACTACCCCACTCTTGCACTTAACACAAGCGGCCGAGCCGGATGTTTTCGACTCTTGGCTTCTGCAAATGCTGGCACTTCACTTCAGATGCTCTGAATCTCCATTTCGATGCCCAGCATCAACAGATGGCTTTCGGAAAAAAGAGCGAAAACTGGTCGGCACACGATGAAGCCTTCGGGAAGCGCGTGTTCTCCATAATGTGGGCTTCTATGGGCTAGACTCGGACAGGCCCTGGATCTGTGCAGCCTCCTCTTGCGTTTGGTGTTTAAGTTTCGTAGAACTCTTAGATGGTGTCTGCTGCATCCTGTGGATCTTTCGTTGCTGAGTCGTACAGGTGAGGCGATCGCTTCCATGCTTGTCGCAACTTTGGGACTGCAACTTTTGGGATCAGAAATCCGATCTATTTACTGGTTTACAGATTCCTCAGATTCACCATGTTTCAGCCTCAGGCTTCGGAAGCTTCATCTGACATTGCGCCGCCGACCGCAGCCAGCAGCCCAATCAAGAAGTTTCTTGCCTCTTAAAGGCCGCTCGGGGTGTTTTAGACTTGACTTTGGAGGCTCTTCAGTGTTCACATCGTGAACTGCTACTTCACACCTGGGTACACTACCCGGAGACATCGACCCTCATCTCTGCCGGTCGCCCAAGACCCTAGGCCGGCTTCAACTCTGAAGCTTGAAGCCCATCTGCACTGTGTCTCGGCTTTAAAAAACTTGCCTGGGCACACCCTTTCGAGTTTTGGCTTAGGCTTCGATGCTACATCTAGTGGGCATTTGGTGAGGCAAAAGTGTAGATTCTGCAACCTGAGACTTCGCAACCCAGAGGGAAGACGTGAACTCCACCCGCACCTGAAGGAGTGTCTTGCAGGAGAACGGCTGTCTGCGACGTACCGTTTCTTATCCAACCTTGCCAAGTGTTCCGGCGGGCCAGGCCACGCAGGGAGGGTCGTTGGTCGCAGCCCAACTGCTTGGCTCAGCCATGCTTTGGACTGACCGATAAAGCGGGACGCCCTGGAATCTTTGCAAAAGAGCCACCGCAATGTCTTCGAAGGTGGGAATCCGCTGCAGTCGTGAATGCCGAAAATCGCAGCAAACGGCAAACTGTGTCGTGCGATGTTTCTGCAGTCCGATCTGCTTCTTTCGCCGGCAAGCTGATATCGAGCAATCCACAGCTTCGGCCCTGAATATCCCAAGTCAGGCCGGTCTGCTACACTTACGGGGCATCTCCTGCAAAAGATTCTGGAAGTCTCGAAATGCATGCACCGCATGCATTTCCCAGAACGCCCACACTGGGCCCCACGTCAAGAAGAACCCGCAGCTCGGGAAGCGAAGTCTGCTCTGAAGAGGCACATCGCAGCTTGTGTGGGTGCTTGACAGGAAGCGGGTGGGGCCGCAGTCTGGGCAGCTTGGAAAATGCAGCTTAATGAACTGGCTACTGCCTGGCAGCCGATGACACACCTCACAGATTGGCGCTGAGAGTGTCCTGTCCTGAAACTTAAGTGTGCCATGTCGCTTCGGCATCCCGCCAACACATCGCTATATACCATGTGACATCCTCCCTCGTCGTAGTATTTTGAGAAACATCGCCATCCTGATGCTCATCATTCTTACCGTCAGCAGCATCAGCATGAAATGATCACATTGCACCTCTTCATGCTCATGGTCCTAATCGCTGCCATACCAACGTCAACCTCAATATCCTGACTTACTATCTTCATCTTGACTGAAATGATCAGGTTCACGAAAATGATCACCGTCATGGCCATGACCATGTCCACGATCATCATCGCATCACCACCATCACAACTATCCTAAACCTAAGCACGCCTAAGGTCGAATAGCCCATTCGAACTTTTCTTTCTTCCTCCTACGATCCCCTTCCATCAAGTCTATCAAGTCTACGGACGATGCCAAGGAGACGAATAACGATTCTTCGCTTGACGGAGCCAGTCGCTCTGTGAGGGGTTTGTGACGACCCCACGAGCAAGGGGATCGTCTGCACGGCCCGCAGGCTTCAACCCTACGCTAAACAAAACCTACCAATCTTCGCGACTGCATCCGCTCAAGGCATTTGTCTGCAGTGCGGTTGGCATGTCATTATACTTAGACCTCATCATGCGCTGTACCTGAATCATCCAAAACGGTGCTCTTGCTGCACACTTTTCCAGGAAACCTCTGAAACAGCACCGCACTGGGATCTGATGGACGCACTTTGCTAATTGCGTGCACAGCGACGTCCATCAGCTGGCGAACGCACACTGGCATTGACAGAAATGGCAGCCATCGTTCATGGTTCCGGGAAGTGGGAGGAAGGTCAGGCAACGACAGACGTTTCTGCAGATTTGGGGCGAAGTTGGCACTGAAGAAACACAAGTTGCGGTGGGGGTGGACGAAATGCCCCATGCATTCAAGAACGAACTGCAGAGATCACAATGTTTGCTTGCACAGCTCAGCAGTGGAGGCATCAATGATCTCCTGCACAGCTGCCAAGTGCTATGTTGGCTTGGAGCTTACATCTGCGGGAGTCCCAGGCACCATGAAATTCCCATGGTGGTAAGTCCAAGCTGCTCCAGGTGGAAGACTCTAAGCCTTTAACCCAAATCCAGCAAGTCGCTGCTGCCTGCAGCTGGCCAAAGAAGGCCGGGTCGGCCTTCCAGGAGCTTCGGCTCTTTTACATGGGCTGCAGTCCCAGAAGAAGATCTTTGGCAATTCTGGATCGGGGCAAAGAAGGAGCTAAGGGCTTCTTAACTGCCGACTGCAGAGGCGCAGAACGTCGGCTGCAAAGCCGCACCTCTATCTCTGCGTTGAAAGGCAGATCGTCCTCAGCTTCACCCAACCAACAAAGTGCTTGAGAGATTTGGAGTTGCGGGACTTCCAGTCTCCACTAGGCTAAGCTGTCAAGCCCGCTCCCCCTTGCGATTGCCTTCGCCCTCCGAGCCCGGCACCCAGTTGCTGCAAACCTGGTCTTTGATGGTCTTGAGAGTGTTCGTGAAGACGTCGGCCTGCACACACGGAGCCCTTTGAGTTGTGGGTGCCGGCACTGAGATTCTGAAAGAGCGGAGATTTGGATTCAGGAAATCCGAACTGAAGAGATAATGGCCCCGACATTCCAATCAAGCGATCGGACCGGTCAAGCAAATGCCAAGTTGGGTCTGCACGTTGAAACCTTTCCAAATATCCGAAACCCTGAACCCCGCTTATAGAATCTGGATTTCTCTCATGCCTAAACACCCTAGGCCCCGAACAGATAGGTTGGGTGTACCAGGCTCTAGAGCTTCAGGAAGAGAAGGAAACCCTCCTCTCACCACGCTCAATCTCAGGAGCTTCCTCGAAAGAGACACTCCTAGAAAACGAAACCCTACTTTACGATTTGTTCTCAGAAACCCTTACTGCGGAACCTCCCAACTGCCTCTGACCCTGTAACTAAACCCGATTCGTGGAACACGTTGCCCGCAGATCTCACCAATCCCGAACGTTTCAGTAATCATCTCCGAGAGGCATCGGGCTTAGGGTGATCCGTTTCGGGCTTGGGTTTAAATTTCGACTCTCGCGACTCGCAGCAAAGGCTTAGGGTTACTGGTTGAGGGATTAGGGCTTACGATCATGGTTTCAGGGTTCAGTGCTGATGGTTCGGGAATCAGGGTTGAGGGTCTGGGGCAAGTTGAAGGCTCTCGAACCTTGAATTCACATCTCAGACATATAGCTTTCACCAAGCTTTTCTTTCACCATGCCATGCGCGAATGGCACCTTTCTTCTTCAGATTATCCCTTCAGAATCTTTCGGGATGTGTTGGCCTATTCAGGGCTTGGTTGGCTTCTCCTGGGACCTTCTTTTTGCAACGTTATGAAACACTGTAGAAATCTGACACACCCCTATTAAACCCCTTGCATCGATAATATCGTTGTATTTCACTTTATGGCACTGACAAAGAGCTCCAAGATCCTTCGTGAGCCGATTCGCAAGTCTTAGCAGATGATCTTCGCACGATTGCCGATACCTGCAGAGGTTGTCGGACCTCGGGTAGATTCAATGCCCTAAACCCCTAAACCCTATTCAGCCCTATCAAGCCCTATGAAACCGTATATTTAAAACCGAAACCCTACTACACCGTAAAACCCGAAGCAACTCCTAAACCGCTTTGGGCTCCGATGCAGCACTGGACAAGCCAGGTCCAAGTCGTCTTCAGGAACGAAGAAGCTTCTCAAGACACCTCAGCTCTGCATCTCTTTGCCGGCGTCACCTCGTATTCCGCATGAACCCCGAGCTGCCTAGCCATCTCCCGCGCCTTGACCTCGGCTTCCTCCTTGGCATGAAAACTACCATAGTGCACCAACTTGTCATCGACGGGATGGTACAGTTGTACTCGCCACTTCTGGTTGGTTTTGTCAAATTTGACGCCTCTCACCGTTGATCTGGGGGGTTTCGGTTTAGGGGGCTTCAACTTGCCTTGGCGCACGAGCTCCTCGCGAAACGCCTTGGCTTGCTGCAGCGCGGCCTCGACAGCTGCCTCCTCGCCAAGACCCTCCTGGAGGAACCTGGAAATTGGAAACCAGCGAGATGTCTGTCTGCGGGAAACACCCTTTCCGTAGGATCGTTGACATTCCCAGCCCAGTCTACCCGCATTCCACCTAATGTTCTGGATACCGCTCTGGCGCTCCTGTCTCACACCGACCTTGCGAGCAGCTTCCGCTTGGGTTTTGGTTGCACCTTTCGCATGGGGGTTCCAGGTCGCCTCTACCCGCAGCTGCAACTCGGCGACAATCTGTTTGAGTTTCAACCAAGCCTTCCCCGCAGCAGCACCTTGAATCTCTCCAAAATTGTTCTCGAATTTGCTGATCTTCTGATGCACGCAGTCCAGGATGTGCTCGATGGCTTGACAATCGAAATGGTTCATCTGCCATACATGGAGAGCATACAGAAACAACGACCGAATTCGTTTTTGCAGATCCGCTGTCGGATCCTGCGATTCCAGGGCAGCTTTGCCTTCGCCTACGCCTCTGGCATCAGCCTCATTTAGCCTTGCATGTCTGCGAGGAGCTGCAAGACAAGCCGCCACCGTGTTGAGGACATCTGCCAGCTCTTCCTCGCTCAAGCTCTTCCGTGAGCGCCTTGCTGCCTCCTCGGCCTGCGCTCTAGCTTCTGAGCGTTGTCCAGAAAGCCCCACTCGTTCATCTTGCGAAACAACATGAGATGTTGATCAGACTGAGCAGATGCACAGGGAGATCCGGAATCCTGCGTTTCACGGACTTGCGGGGCTACATCCTGCTCGGCTCTCAGTTCAGCATCAGCGATACCGGCATCGGCAGCGACAACCGTTTCGTCTGCAACTGTTTCGTTGCAGCGGCGGTGCAACTTCCGACAGCTTTTTTGCAGCCGCTTCTCTGCCTTGTTCCAAGAGTCATCGGCCTGCCTAGGTAGAGACTGGAGCCGGCGCTCCATCTCACAAAGGACATCCCTCAACCGCGAGGGCAACAGCCCACCATCCATTTTGTTCATAAACTTCGTCACTAGCTGGAACTCTTCCACTGTCGGAATCCGACCCGGAGGGCCGTAGGCGATCCAGGACGCCACCGGGGCTGCGAGCCTTCGGAGGTCTGACTGGTCGGCGTAGTCGGCTTTCTCCCAGTATGTGCTGATCCTGAGCTGCATTTGAGTTGTCGTGTTCAATCCTGTCTTCCTCCTAGTAGTATTACAGTAAGGAGGGGAGACCCGGCAGCCTTTCAGCTAGTGCTGAATAATTAAGACTACAGCAATTCCAGTAGTAACTGTGCCTGTGAGAAAAGTAGTGTACTAGATCTGGTCCTTGCTCGAAGTTGGGATAAGTAGCTGATAATTCAGGTTATTAGCATCACAATGTTTCATAGTTTGTCACTAAACTTCAATTTCAGATCACTAAGCATCATGTTTCATTTGCGTGTTCCACTGCTTGTGTTCTAGAATTTCTTTTTGCACTAGTTTCTTGTTTTGCATTGGCGGTAAGCAATGAGTGACAGGAGAGTTAATTAACAATACTGGGAAATCCAGACACTTGGGAACAAGAGATACTAACGAACGACTAGACAAGTTTAGTGAACAAACACGGCAAAAGAGAGATGTTAACGGCAGATGAAGGAACCATTCCGAAGTATGTTCTCACTGTTCTTCACTGTTGTCACTCTATAATTATCTTTATTCAACCACTCTTCGGCCGGCAAGCGAATCACTAGAGTTTAAGTAAGTAATGATTCGGGGCATGAAGGCATGAAGGTTGCCAACTATTTCACAACAAAAAGGAATTGAATCAAACTTTTGACTGGTTGCCAACTCGTCATATCCTTACTAAGCCTTAATACTAGTACTGGTACTCAAGCTTCTGCAACAGCAACAGCAGTAGCGACAACGACACGACAACCACAACAACATTAACAACAACGACGACAACGTAAAACAACAAAAATCCTCACGACGACGACGACGACGGCGATTGCTACTACTACTCACGACGACGACGATGCCTACGACGACTACTACTACTACTGCTACTACGACTACTACCACTACTGCTACTACTACTACTACTACGACTACTACTACTGCTACTACGACTACTACCACTACCACTTCTACTACCACTACTACTACTACTACTACTGCTACTACTACTACTACTAGTACTACTACTACCGCTACTACTGCTGCTAATACTGCTACTACTACCTACAGGCTCATACCCTACCCCTTCCATAAAACTAGGTTTCCTGAAAAAAGGGGTAGGGTATGAGCCTCTAGGTACTACGACGACGACGACTACTGCTGCTGCTGCTGTTGCTGCTGCCACGACGATAACGACTTCTGCTACAACAATGCCAAGTCTATGTCTAAGTTTGCGCCCATGCGGAGCACGACCGCGAAAGTCAACACCAACACCACGACTAGCACAAGCGGGATCAATCAAATCTCGTTTTAAAACACTCGTTTTAATGCCCCATACGCACAAACACGGAAGTTCCGAACATGCAGTCATTGACTGCTTTACCCATCCAAGCAGCGCAGCTGGCTTGTCAGTCTTACGACGGTGATAGAGGCGAGCATGGATGCGCAAGCGATCAATCGAAGCCATTGGGGGCCCCGGGCGAGGGACTGGTCGTTCTCTGAACATCGCCGGCGTGGCTCAGGATTGCTGCGGGAGGTGGGAAGTCGATGGTTTGAGTTATTCGTAAGCATGAGACGAAGCCCAACTTTGGCTCTGAGCAGAGTCGTTGAGGCAACGTATGGGTGCCAACTGCTTGCCATGACCATGTACTCCTGCATTGACATGGGTCTCCCCCTAATGTTGAGTCGCACCCCCAAGGGCGTCGCTTGAGGGCTGAGCAGTCGCACAGCCGAAGTGAATATCCTGTTCCTTATTAACTTCAATCAAGCCCAAAGAGCCCGCGACCTTGAACTGAACAGCACACCGTAATGCAAAATTGTCCCTGCCCTCTGGGTGTTCAGCCCTTTCTGAGTCTTCGTATATGACCCTCAACCCTCAACTCCCAAACCCAGAATCCCCAGCCGGCCAGGAAGCGCTTCACGAGCTCGATCGAAATCAGCCACTGGGGAACGGGCAGCTGGGCCCGCAAGGAGGAGATCGCCTCACTGGGAGTAGTCAATTTTTCCTGTGTGACGGAGCTTCTGCTACTGTCTCCATTTTGAGGTGACTTTTGTTCGGAGGTTTGCAGAGGTGACTTGGCCCCGGGCATCGATGTGGTTTGGCCCAACCAGACTCGGCATGAAGTAGTTTAGCTTCTCCTGGGTCCGCAGCGGAGTAGTCTCTAAGCTATCCGAAGCTCGATTCAACGTACTACACTTGCTACACCAAACTGGAGGTGGATAACCCCGCACGCCCCACAGCTGCCCAACCTCGCACACGGGATCTGCAGCCCAGTTGCGGAGCCCGTGATCTGGATGACACCTCGTCTCGGCCTTAAGCACAACGCCGCAGATCTACAGCCATTGTGCGAGCCTGTGGTGTTTTGTGAAGGACCGCAGCCAAGATCGCCGACATCAATGACAAACCCCGGACAAGGAGTTTGGGAGAGGCTTAGGCCTAGGCTCACAAGCTCACAAGCTTACAAAGCTCCGAAAACCTAGAGGCATCCCGAGACCCTCCCGAAGCCATTCGCGCCCAGCAGCGCTGGCAGCTCCAACCCGTCCTGAGAGGCTTCAGGACTGCGGGCATGATTTGAGCTGCTGTTGGTGCTGGCCGGAACCGAAAACATGTTGACACCCAGGGAGGTGGAATCAATGTGCCACGTCTGGAGTAAGTTTGGTGCCAAAGTGCAGATAACTGCTGCGACGTTCGAGATGGTTCGAGTAGACAGCTTGGTACTGATCGTGGGTCTAATGAAAGTATCTGGCTTCAGCGTATAAACTGCATAATTATGTGCCACCACCTACCGACTGTGAAGACTTCTACTTGGAACTTTCGGCCAAGTGGCATAGTGAGTCAACGCATCGTCGGGACTCGACCTAGGCGTACCCTCTTGCATGACAAACCATGCGCGTTTCGCCACTCCTGGCCAGTCCACCGCAGGCATGCCATTCTCAACAGGCTGTTTGCTCATTTCGTGGCACAGACTGCGCAGACCGTCTCGGCACCCCGGCTCCATTACCATGACGCCAGGCCTGTCCCGCATTTTTTCGCGTTCGCGTCGAAGAAGGCCGAGGTGTTGTTTCGCAGGGAGGGGTGAAGTAGACTCTGGAGCTCGGCTCGAGGCTCGAGGTAACAGTTGGGATGGCACCATGCAAAGAACTACGCCCAGACACAACCATGCGAAGTCCGTACTTCTGCAGCTGTGTGCCTAGACAGATGGAACCGATAAGCCTGTTCCTGCATATTGTAAATGCTGATTGACCAGCCCTACTCTTGTTCAAAATAACAGCAATACTAACATGAGGTACAGTGCTGTTGCTGCTTTTACGGCTTGTGCGGTTGGTATGCTGACATCTTCCAGAGACTGCCAGCCTGCTTCCAGGAATTGGCGGTGCCTTCCAGGCTGAATCAAATGATTCTCTATCTCTCTCGCATTCTCTTGCTATCTTTGTAGTGCATACCCACGCACACGCACTGCTTTTTTGAGGGGACAAGCCCGGCTCTCTTTGTCTGTCCCTGTCATGTCGGTGCAAGCTTTGTTGCTCTTTCGACTCTACATTCACACTACCTGTTAATCAGCTACCCAGTATCGGCATGGCATTCTTCTGGACACGCTTAGTATGCCCTCCCTCCCAGCCATCTACCGACCTATCGATCGATCTTGACACTTGAAGCATAGATCTGGTTTGGGGTTAGTTGATCCTGTCAGCAGCTTCAGATTCGTTGAGCTGTGGAGCTTTTTGACTTGAAATGTCACCCAGACCGAAACCTAAAGCGAAGCCTGGCACCTAACCTCGACTCGCCCACCTCCTTGCAGAGGACAAAATTTCTGATGATTTTGTCCTGCGGCAGCTTGTCCCAACTTACGAGCATCATACCGATTCTAAGAAACGATTGACTGACTGTCCAACTACTCGGCCCTGACTTAAGTGGGACAGGGTGGCGATAACAGGCGATAACGTGCCATCTTGAACCGTGGGATTGCGGTACTGGATTGCATGCACAGGGTCTGAAGCAGCATGCTTAAACATCCTGTCATTTGCCGCTACGGTAGGTCCTTTTGTAAACCATCCTACGTACAGGTTTCTGAGTTCTTTCCGCAAGGATGACAGAAGTGTCCTCCAGCTTGAAGGGCAATACCCGCGGTGCCATGAGGGATGCCCTGAGTGTGCTGGTGGTCGAGGAAGCTGGGACCTACCTCCCAACCCGAGCCCACTGCACTTTCGCTGTTTCAGGATACTTTGCTCAGGTATCAGCGTCAGACCTCCGAGCCAAGGCCAGGCAAGGCCCGGGCAATATCGCTGTGTACAGGTTCTGGTTGCTTGCAGGCCTCGGCATCCGGGGAGTCCGTGCAAGATGATGCAGGATGCTTCATCGCAGAAGCACATAGAAGCACCATAAAATCGACAGGTTTCAGGGTTGAAAGCAAGAGAGTGCACCAAATCCTCTGCGCGGCAGTATGGCGCTCCGGCACTATTGAATCAAAGCAAAGGGTATGTCTGCTAGGTTGTCGTGCGGACATGTGCGGACCGAATGCATCTGTATGACCAGTCCCATCGTCGCTGCACTGGCTGCGCTAAAAGCTGCATCGGTCTTTTCGAGGTTTGGGCTTGCCGTAGATCTTCTCGCAGTCCTTGATCCATTCCTGACATGAAGGCAGTTACATAGCGACCATTCTTACGCATGTAGACTCGAACATGGTGCCGTTCTTCCCTGTCATGGTGATCCCTTGACTTATTGTCAATTGTGCTTGCATAACGGATGCCATGGTGTTCGGTTGCAGGTAGGTGCGAGCTGCTGGGACAGTTGAGTTACGGCTCCAGAACCCAGAGCCAGCTAACAGTTGGTCCTGACCCTGGGAGCGGGCGGCCTGAAATTCAGCACGAGACAGGGCATGCAAGACAGAGAGAGAGAGAGGGACATCCGCGAGCCGTACAGAGTCCAAGCAAAGTCGAGATGCGGGACCACAGCCGCTCAAGTAGCTTGATGAAGCATGGGGTCACAGACCCTATGGTTTTTACAAAGACATAGCTTTAAGTCACTGGAAAACGAGGAATAACTAGCGTCATGAAAAGGAAACAACATTGAAACAACACGACAAAGCAGGACAGAAACAACCACATTCTAGAAAAGAACAGAATATCACGAGAAAGACGCAAAATGTGAACGCGGTACCGAGGCAACAAGCGAACAACCAGATGAAACAACAACAGGTTGCGTGTTTTCTATTCGTTCTTTCAGCGGATGAAAACCAAAGACAAATCCAACACAACCAAAAACAAACCGAACATGGCACGAACAAAATTAATTCCCCGCCCCCCCCCNCCCCCCCACCCAGCCCCGGTGTCAGAATTCATCGGGTTGTCATTGTGTTTATTTGTTGGCTTCTGTGGACAGTCGCTGTTTGTTGCCATGTATTCGTTTGGTTCATATATTGTTTTCGCTTTGCTTATTTACTTGTAAAATCTGACCAGCTTCCCAATTAGCTACAGTTAATTGCGTATGTACTGAGCTTACTGTCGAGAAGTTCGCAGCGAATTTGAAACTCTTCACACGCAGAGTTTCAATCCAACAAACACTGTCCAAGAAGCCTGCACACCAACGCCAAATTCTTCAGATCTTGCCACATCCAAAACTTCCCGTGGCCTTCTTTATGTGATCGACCCGCGAGTGGTATGCCACCAGCTGCGTGAGATTGACCGGAAAACCTGTCTCATCAGAGTTGGCTCAAGAAATCATGGCGTGGCCAAAACAACGTGAACAGCAGCACAAGAATCGCTTGCACAAAAAGGCGTGGTAGTAGCAGCAGTAGGAGTAGGAGTAGTAGGAGTAGGAGTAGTAGTAGGAGTAGGAGTGGGAGTGGGAGTGGGAGCGGGAGTGGGTGTAGGAGTAGGAGTAGGAGTAGGAGTAGGAGTAGTAGTAGTAGTAGCAGCAGTAGCAGCAGCAGTAGCAGTAGCGGTAGCGGTAGCGGTAGCGGCCGCGGTAGCAGTAGCAGTAGCACTAGCAGTAGCAGCAGTAATATTATGATTACCAGTGGTAGTACGTAGCAGCAGCACCAGTAGTAGTAGGAGGAGGAGGAGGAAAACATCACAATTCGTCGCATCAACAGCAACGCTCAATGCACGGTGAGAGCCTGTGGCATGTGCGCCGATCATGATCTGGGTTCCCCTCAGCATTCAAACACGCTGAAGTCTTCCGACATCCATGCTGCCATGTCGAACATGCACATTGGGCCCTGGGCCCTTTCGCGTGGTTTCGCTCGTTTCCCCGAGCGAAGCGCATCCTGCAGGCCCGGGTTTCTAGCCTTCGAGGTCGGGGGGGATGTCATGGTGCATATGCAGTCTTGAGATCATGAAGGCTTCGCACCCCAAGAAACAGCTGTCGGATTGAACACCTTTAAAGTTTTAATTTAAGTAAACAAATCCGAGAATAAATCAAAAAATATCACGATGCTCCATCCAAATCGAGGTTTGAGACTTTATATGTCCGTTTCCATGCATCATACTAAGGCCAAGATGTGCAGGTCGGGCGAAAAGCAGAAACAGCAATCTGATACAAGTCCCATGCCCTTGGCAAGCAAGAAACTTGGCCTGCATTGCATACCGAATGAGAATACAGCAAGACAGCCGCAGCTTCCTTGCTGTCTAGGTGTCGATGTCTAGGATAAGTAAGTCCGAACATTCTCGAGCATGGGCTCCATGTTCATGCCTTCTCCAGGCTTCGGAGATCCATGGAAAAGCACGCGAAAGTGAGCGGAACAAAAATCATTTCAGATTCCGCCAGGTCGGGCGCGGCCAAACATAGACCAGAAATCTGGACGTTCTCTACCAGTCTAGGAGATGCTCGAGACTACTTCTAGTTCCAGGCGTCGGAAGATGTTTGGAACGCCAATTTGGCCGGAGGCAGCTGAGACCCCAGTGCGACAGAGGGTTCTCCATGTTTGTTGACCTGGATACGGCTGTGCCACCACTTCTCGCTTGCAAGCTGGTCAGCAAGAACCCAAAAGCAAGCAATAATGATACCGTAATACTATACCTATAACCGCTGCATGCCTACCGAATGACGGGTGTGAGGCATCCCGGTCCCCCTGTTATCACATCATGTGGACCCATGACAATCGCAAGCCCGAACGATCCCGAACGAAGGCCACTGCCCTGGGATGGTAATGCCCGCCCTCGCCCTGATGACCCTTGTCCTGAAGGTCAGCTTGAAGTTGGGATCGATCTGCACAGGACGTTTCGGGAGCCCAGAGCAGCTCAGCGCGTTGGAGCATCGGACCATGCAGGAGCCTGAAAGCTCAAGCGTCAAAAATCCGAAAAAAAACCCTTCCGCAAGATTCCGAACTCCAAGCCTCCAAGCCCTGAAGTGTCCCTCAGGCCAGGGCCTCCGGATCGGAGAGGTTCAGGAAGGTCCACTCGCTGTGGTCCTTCAAGGCTCCCATGCAAGGCTTCGACGCTTAAGAGCTCGATTTTCAGGAGACCACAGCTTGTGTCGGGAGCCCTCTGAAGAACCGAATCTCCGAAGGCCTTCCATGCGGGCTCGACCAACCGCTCGATGAAGCCGGCGCCTTAATCATGCATTTCGTTGCTTTCAGCTGAGCGCACATTGCAACGGGTGTATCTAAAGCCCGGTTGCACCGCAATGCGCATGAGTTTCTGCAGGTCAACCCTGCACTGCAGTTGAATGTAAACTCTGATATTTTCTGCGCTTGTCGAGGTTCTGGCGCTCAGGACAACGCAAGCTGCTGTGTGGGTTCAAGCGTTAGAAGCCTTCAGGGAGAGATGAGAAGCTTCTGAATGTGCCCCTTAGAAATTGCAGCCCATCCGAGGGACGCACGTCTTCGGCTGATCTCTCTGAGGGATGCCAGAGCAGGGCCATGCAGGACGGAAAGCAGTTGTCCTGGCTTACCAGCACAGAGATCTTTGCAGCCGGCTGCAACTCAGGGCTCCTACACCTCTCAGAGGCCACCTGCAGAGGTAGTGACGAAGGAAAGCGAGACCGTGTCTAGCACAGTTCTTGTGATGCCAATGCTGCGATGAACGCAGAGACTTGCTAAGTCTCCTTCCGGCTGCTACTACAATGCCACAGTGGCGATTGATCCAATGATTAATGGCGTAACTTTTCAAGTCGTTCTTGAAACTATAATGTAACTATAAACTTCGAACACTGCTACTATGATTGCTATCAGTACTAAGTTACTAAGCCTTCAAGGCCAGCACGAGCATGCTGCCTTTCATGATGCTGATGGCTCCTCGTGGGGAACATTAACGCAACTCGAGCTCTCTGGAAGGCACCTGAATTCCCCCCCGAACCCCAGGTAAGACTGTCGGCCCCTAAAACATGGCAGGGCTGGCGGTTTCCATCTTCCTGAGCCTGCTTCTCGAGATTATCGAACAGCTGAATCGCCTGTGGACGGTGTGCTTCCGAGCTCAGGTTGCTTAGGCCTTAGAACCGAAGAGAATGAAGCACTCCAGTGTATGCGCTGCAGTGAAGCTGCAGGTAAAAACCCCCGGGAATGTTTCAGAAGACGAGCCGGCCTCAGACACCTCGCCCAACTGGCAATGTCTCTTCAGAGGCTCCAGAGCCTCCGAGTCCTCCGGCAAAGCGGGTCACAAAACGCAAACACCGAAGCACAAAGACGGACAGGTATCTTGAAGAGGCCCGGTCTTTGACTAAGGCCGCTCTGTTGCATTCTACTAGTAGCTGCTTTTCACCATCGGTGCAGTCCCCTTCGAATACTTGCGTCAATCTGCATACAACATGCATATTTTGTACAGTTCTACAGGTACGGACTCACCGCGCCTGATGTTGGTCCGTGGTGTCGCAGATGTCCTCATTCAGAACTCAGGTCTAAGGCGTTTAAGATGTTGGCTTTCTGGTTTTGAACGGTTTGACGCCGCGAACGAGGTCACCGAATTTTTTCTTGGACGGCTGCATAAACCACGGGCGCTGGCGGGTTGAGGAGTCCAACACGGACAAGCCTCATAGTCAGTACAGCCCTGCCAGGATTTGAAGTCGCCCGTTTTGAGGAACCAAAATGCGCGCGGGCAGCGGAGACGAGTGGGAAGACGCTTCGCACGCCAAAGTGCGCACAGAACCGTGGCGGGAGCACAGAGACTAAACGCGAAGTGCGACGGTGGACCGCCAGAAATGCTGACTCAATGACCCCCTGTGAGTCTGGACTTACCATGGGCTGGACATGGCTAGGCAGCTAGACTCGTCGCCGGGGCCGAGTTCGTCAGACCGTCCTCGTTGGCCACAGAGTATGGGATGGTCCGTGTCGAGGGCAGAGTGGTCGAGAGGTCCTCGGAGCAGTTGATGCAGTTTCAGCTAGGAGCCTCCAGACCTGCCGCAAGAGCAGATCAAAACGCTCTGGCTTGCAGTATCACCTGATAGCACGACCATAACACTGTTTCTCTGCAGTGGCCCAAGCACCCAGAAATGTGGAGGTCTCGCATGATGCCAGCAGCTGGGAAGATTGCTCAACCGCATTTCTCATCTGGCCCTCTTGAAGCACGGCGAAGACTTCTTACAACCAGCATGCCCACTAACTCGAATGCCAAAGTGGCCGGGTCCCTGGGCCGTTCACCTTGCAACCTCCGGTACTGCATCATCTTCTCCTCTGAGCAAGACCCCTCAGCCCCAGTAAAATCCTCGTTGGAGGTGGCATCAGGGTCGTTCTCCGCAGCGTCGCCCTCAGGCCAAAATAGGAGGGCTGACCTTGAGAATGCTCCTCGAACACTCAGCCCCGGCCTTCGGCACGAACTCCTGATGCGATGTCTGTTCCTGCAACTATGTAGAGGCTTCAAAGAAGTGCATCTGCTGCAAGCCGGTAGTCCTCTTAGGTCTTGAAGCTGGCCATTTCTTGGTGTGACGGCCGCAGATTATGGCAGCTTGCTCCAGCCCTCCAGCCCCGGTCCTGGTCCCGCAGGTCACAGGAGCAGTGCCTGAGATTGCCCAAGCAGTTCGTGGAAGCGGTGGGGTCTCCAACGGCTTAACGATCCCAAGAGTAATCCGGACCCATGAATTTCCTCATCCTCTATCCTCGGCAGCCCTAGAGATCCTCGACCCATCAGTGTCATCCTTACCTCAATGAGTCAAGCGCACCAACGGCTTGCGGTCATGAGGCTGGCCCATTCTCCAGCAGTCGAGTCGACAGTGCCCTTGAAATAAAGAACGAAGGCGCCTGCATCAGAGACTGGACGCTTCGGTGTCGCTGCAGGGGTGAGGCCGATGTCGCAGCGACAACGAGCATGTTCTGCTTTGGGTATCCGGATCCCAGCACGACCGCTGCGGCGACATTGAAAGTCATTGAGACATGATCTTCTCTGCTCGTGTCGACACCACGCCCAGCCACCCACCCCCCCGGAAGTTTGATGGATTGGACTCGCATTCATACCTTCTCAACGACCTGGGAGCTGTCAGCCATCGTCCCTGTCACCAATGACCAAGCCTGCTGCCAGAAGTACTACTAAGCATTGCTAAGTATGTTTCCTTGCTTCCAGTTGCTGCTGGAACTTGCTTCGGCGTCCTGTGCACGGTCCTGGCAGTGGTCCACGGTTTAACTCTGTAACAACCTGCAACTGTAATCAGGCCAAAGTTCCGCGCATTGATATTGAGGTACCAGGGATATGAGACTCTCGCACAACTCCGAATCAGCAATCTGCGAAGGCTACGACTCAAGTCCTAGCCGCTCCTAGCCTTGTCCCTTGAAGCGGCGCCTCTGCCAGCTTCTTCCCGGCTGAGACGTCTTCCCTAAAGCTTGGGCCGAGCACTGCGACTGGCGGGAAGAAGAAGCTCTTTTTCAGGGGATCGGTCGCACGGTCTAGGCGTCATGCATGGAACCCCGGCTTCTTGATCCAACGTCGCACCCGCGTCCTAAGTATCCGTGCTGCTGTTGTCGCCGCTGCAGCAACAGCACTACAGAGACTAGTGTGCTTGACTAAGTTGGTGCTAGTCGGTAATTGTGCTGCATGTAAACTTCAACTGCCACTACTGTACAGGTGTCATGCTGATGAGGAGTCTGACTATAGCAGTCGTGGCTGTGCTGCAGCTTGTGCAGTACCTTCGCTGCTGTGCAAGTCACTCTCGTGATGGTGACAAGCGTGGTAAAGCTAATGATTCCGCCGACGGATATAGCAGCTGTTATATCTCACTGTTTCTGTGGAAATCATGCAATCACCTTTAGCTCACATATAAAATCCCGACGCTTCGTCGCTGCGCCTGGCACGGCACCAAACTCTTGGACCTGGCGATAGACGTCTTAACGCTTACGGTTTTAGGGGCGGTGCGCTCAACTAGAGTTTTACAGGCATATAATGGCGTATAGTAGATGCTCGAATATGCTGGGCTTGAGCGCGTGTTTGGGCTGAGGGCATTCACGGCACGATTCTGCCTAGCCGTCATTTTCGCATCGCACGCTGCATAATATGTATGCTGCATGTCTTTGCGAATCGCTCCCTTCCCGAAGCAGGCTTGCACATGCAGCCTTGACCAAGCTAACTGGCCAAGTCGTGACTTGGGATTTCTGAAACTTTGCAAAGCTGCTCCGATGTTCAGAAGAACTGTTCTTGTTGTTGTTGGCAATATTACGGTACCATGGCTACTCTTGCTAGTTTTAGATGTTGACGGATCTTGACTCATTTTCAGGGTCAAGAAGCCTACCACCACTATTTCTGGTGGGAGTCTTGGGAACGTGCAGAGATCTTGCTGACTGGTTTGGATACTCTGAAAGTCTCATGATCTTTGGAGTCCACGCATTCCCGTCTGCCACCTGCGGCTCCTTTGCACAGATCTCTCACCTCGTGCTGAGTCGTTTGGGGGGATTCTACCTCCGAATTTGGTGAAAGGGTTAGTTGGGGCTTGTACCACTTGAAGCAACTGGTCCCTGCACTCGCTTCTGCTAAGCCTGACTGCATGGTTCTGCAAGCACGGCTGTGCAAATCGAGCTGTTGAAAAATACCGGTATACACGTTTCATCCTTCATCAAGCTTGCGTAGCATCACTGGAGGCCCGCAGGCCATCGCATGTTCGGTTGTTCCGGTGACATGCGAGTGCTGTACCCGTTTCACCTGTAAGTAAGCCTTGTCGTCGAATCTCTGCACCTCATACCCCGGGGCTATCCTCGACTCAAGATACACACTGACATCATAGCAGGCAATCATGACCCTCCGCCCCCTCCTCAAGAAAAACCGATGCCAAGCAGAAACAGGAGCCGAGACCCGAGCCGCGTTCTGTTGGCTTCGGAGAAAAATTCAAGCGGCGAGGCCGGGAAGGTCCCGGCGTGGCTGGCCAGAGCTTCTGTGTCTTTCTTTGGGTCATTCCTAAATCCCCAAACTCGAAACCCAAACACCTCAAAAAACGGCTTGCGGATTCTTGAAAGTCTTGATGGGTCGTTGTTCCGTCCACCGCAAGCGCATGTAAGCGCTTGCGACCGCTTGTGAGGTTGTGGAGAGTGAAATGACTGCTGGTATGACAGTGCTTACTGTGATTTTGATGGCTCTCCGTTATGATTACGATGGTCATGAAGTTCATGAGGACTGGGGTCTTGATTCAGACTGCGACTGCATTCTCCATGGCGCTGGTCGCCAGATAAGTACTACGATCCCAGCAAGCAATGCGGGTGTCATTCTGTCTCTTACCAGGCTTCAACATGTTGCAAGTGGCTTCGGGCTGCAGCATCACGAGAGCCTTATAGCTGTGAGCACTTCTCAGTTCTCAAAGCCTGCGCCGGAAAGCCTACAGGAGCCAGCGCCACAGGTCTCCCCATAACTCTGCATTACACCCGCGCATACCAAGCGCCAATCCTGATTGAGCTCGTGGAGTGAACATCCTTGTCCAGCCTTCTGCACGCACCGCGCAGTCGGGTATCAGCCTTAGCATGACCACATTGTCGACTCCGGTGGACTCCACGATTGGCATCTGCCGCACGATTTGTGAAAACGATTCCCGGCATGATCCTCCTGCCACTGTAAACACCCACACTCCGACACATTCTCCTGCTCGTGCATTCGACTTGCAACTCCGTGATGCCATGGGCTTGTTGCGCACTTGTAGTGCCTCCGTGACAGTGAAAGCTGACAGCTTGTCTGACTTAGATTTAGAGTCGCAGAGTCGCAAGATCTGAATTAAGGCGAGCTGCGGTGAAGATCTCGCTGCCGAAGGAGCGCTGCGGATTGGTGCGGGGCCAGGTTCTGCAAGGGGCTGTAGCTTTGCAACGTTCGGCTAAATCAGCTGTGTAGCCTCACAACCCTCACTTCAAAGGGGAAACGCGAAGGTAATGCTTCTGCAGCCAGCGCCTGTGGCCTGCAGCGCAGCTCGCGCGGCACCGATGGCCGCGATGCTGGCTGGTGCTGCGTTGAGCTCCTCCGCATGATTGCTACAGGCAATAGCACAGCATGTACACCATACGACATAAAACAAGGTCTCATCTGGTTTAACTTCACATCAAGTCATTTCAAGTCATTCTATGTCTCGTTCTGCTGAATAGCTGAGCAGCTATGTACCCACCTACCCATACATATGCCTGTACAAATGTATGTATAACTATCCGTCCATACTCGCCGTTTGGCTCCCGGCCCGCAGACCTAAGCCCAGTTCTCCTCTTCCACCGCCTCAGCACCACAGGCCGCCGCTGCACCGCGCAGGGCTCGGGCAGCGGCGGTGCGCAGCTGAGGGATGCATTTGAATACACATACATGCGCAGCAGGTGCAAGTGTGCTGGCTGGCTGTTGCCTGGTTGCTTGGGGGGCGACGCTTCTGAGTTTATTCGTTGGTTGGTGCGCGTCGGCTTTGCAAAGTAGGTATCACGCGTTGCTTCGGGTCGTGCCTTCGTCGAAGCCTTCTGTGCGGAGGTGTGACCCCTTATGGCAAGCTACGGAATGCTGCCCTGTGGCGCCACCATGTAGCAGTCTGCACGACCAGTAGTGAGCATTTAGTTTTGTCTTCAGAACCAGGCTGCCTCCCGAAAAACGAAGAACTGATCAACATGAGTGGTAACAAAAGTTTGGGTGGACGCTGTACAGACGAAACTCAATCCAAATGTTACAGATCTAACCATCTAACCCAATCAAATGAAGCAGTCTCATTCAGTAGCACAATGAAACCGCATTTCTTTCGAATGAACATTTCCATTCCAGACAATGCACAAAAGTCCTCGAAGACCCAGGACTGAAGGTTCCCCACCTCCCCGGAGTGATCCGACCTGACCGCTGACCTGAAACTGAAGCATCGGTCTTCCACCCATCAGGAGCCTGCGAGCTTGAGTGCAAGCAGCAGGGCGCGGCCACCGCCAAAAGTTCCCCAAGTGCCTCCAAGCCACCAACACAAAGAGCCAATACTTACTTGTGGGGACTGCTGCCAACCTCAAACTTGAACCTACCCCAACAAACGAACCCGTGTTGGTGCGCATCAGTACGTATGTCACCATGGGGTTGCACAGCAATCCGGCCATGAATCTGTACTACTGGGCACGGGAACATCCTTGACACTGGACACCGGACGCAATGCAAAGATGAACGATTCGTTTCGGGGGTCGTCCTGGGACTGTGCCTGACAACTGCTGCAACGAGTATGTGAATGATCTGGATCCTTCACGGCACAAACGTGCGTACTAAACAGTATTTGTCCAGTTTGTTGAATCCTTGTCTTGCCTTGGGCCTTGGGCGCTTGAGGATCCATGTGCCCAACTTCACGCTGACGCGCCCCAGATCCAGCCATCTGTCTCGTTTTCTGCTCCTTGTATTGGTCCCACTACTGTTACAGCGAAAATCACCACCCACACCAAAGGCTTGGCGGCTTAGCACGAATCATCAGCATCACCAGCATCAGCTCAAAAACGCATCCGGCGTGACCACACCTGGCATGAGCATCAGCTGGGAAACGTTCTCGTCCTTAGGACAGTCAGCAGCTCAGGCTCAGCAGGTAAGATCAGCATCATCAGCATCAGCTGGGAAAGGTCTCTAGCATGACGACACCTGGCTCGAGCATCATGAGCATCAGCTGGAAATCGTTCTTCGTCCTCAGGAATCAATAGCTCAAAGGCTCAACAGGAAAGAAACACCCACTCAAGCATCATCAGCATCAGCTGCGAAACACCTTCAGCACAACGACAGCTGTCAGGAGCATCACGCATGAGGCGGGAAACGTTCTGGTTTTCAGAACGGTCAATAGCTCAAGGGCTCAACAGGAGAGAAACATCCACTCAAGCATCATCAGCATCAGCTGGGAAACATCTCCAGTGTAACGACACCTTGCACGAGCATCATGAGCATCAGCTGGGAAATATTCTCGTCCTCCGACTGCCGCACGGGCGTCAGCCGCTCAGGGTCTCAGCAAGACAAAGCCACCCACTCCAGCAGCATCAGCATCAGCTGAGAAACACCTTCAGCACGACGACAGCTAGGCTAGCCAGCGGGCAGCATCATGAGCATGATTTGCTCAAGGTCTCAGCAGGAAGAGCCAAACTACCCAAGCATCATCAGCATCAGCCGTGAAACCCCTTCAGCATAACGACAACTGGCAAGAGTATCTGACCATCAGCTGGGAAATGTTCTCGTCCTGAGCACAATCGATGCGGGCAGCTGTAAACTCACGTACCCAAGCATCATCAGCATCGGCTGGTAAATGCCTACAGCATGATGACGCCTGACATGAGCATCATGAGCATCAGCTGGGAAGCGTGTTCGTCCTGTGGACAATCGATGCTTGCAGCATGGGGATGGAACAAAACCAGCCATCCAGACATCACGACACCTAGCATGAGCATCATGAGCATCAGCTGGGAGACGTTTTCGTTATCAGGACAATCGATGCGTGCAGCTTGCGCATCAGTGAAAGAACTCACATACCCGAGCATCATCAGCATCAGCTGGGAAATGTGCTTGTCCTGAGGACAGCCGATGCTGGCAGCATGGGGGTGGAACAAAAAACAGACAGCCAAACATCATCAGCATCAGCAGGGAATCGCCTCCAGCATAACACCTGGCATCAGCAGCATGAGCATCAGCTGGGAAGCGTTCTCGTCCTGAGGACAATCGATGCTGGCAGCTTGTGCAGCTGGGAAACGGCTCCAGGATAACGACATGTGCCATGAGCATCATGAGCATCAGCTGGGAGAGCATCAGTGAGATCTTGCATCATCAGCATCAGCTGGGAATTCCGGGCATGAGCATCATGAGCATCAGCTTGGAAATGTTCTCATCCTGAGGGCAGTCGGTGCTCTGTTTATCCACTCCGCCGCCGAATCCCGGCCGCGCTCGCAGCTGAGCCTCTTGACAAGAAGTTCGAAGGACTTGCAGGCCCACGGGTAGATTGTTGCGACCATGGTGGGCGTCCTAAGGATAGTCGACGTTGACTTTAGTGCCCCGAAGCTGGCAGGCAGCGAATGAACGGATTCTTGAGGTGCGATGGCCGGCGAGGGTGTCAGTAGCTGCAAAAGTCTTGCTGTTTCGGGCAAGTGAAAAAGCCCTCATGCAAACAGCCAGGGCAGGATCGGATTGAGCCCCGGCGAGTTCGGCAGAAGGGAGGCTGTCGCGAGCATCATGAGCTTCTCAAAAATCAACAGATCAAGGACACAAGCACACTGAGCATTCGCAGAGTGCGGCTTGCAGGGACTCCTTCCTGTGCAGTGCATGTGCATCCATGGAGCCACACCTCCAGGTCCGCTCCGGACATGTTGAGAACTCTCACGGTCTCACGGCCTGCCGAGCGGCCGCGGCGTCGCTGGTCTCTGCGAGCTGTGGCCAAACCTCCTGCGGCACGGCTTGAACTGTGCAGGTTCCGGCTTTTTTGACTAAAGGGTCTATAACAAAGAATTGAAAGGCTATCCCTGGCTGAAGTGCTGTGGAGCAAATGCCAGCAAAAAACAAGGAGTCACGTCCGAATTGGACGCTCAAAATCCCGCACTCTGCCCCGCCGGGTCCTCCAGGGCCCGGAACACCTCCAAGAGCTGCCCTGAGCCCTGAGAGGTGCTCGGCTGGTCTGCAGTGGAAAGGATGGGGACTCCGGTGAGTTCAGATTTTCAGGCTCTTCTTGAAAAAGCCCGCAACTTGCGGCCCTGAACACCCTTTGGTTGCAGTTGCTTCCTTGCTCTCTCTGCCTCTCGCCAAAGAATCCGAAAGCCACAGAGCTTCCATGGCGCCTGGTCGACCATGCCTGAAAGACCCGGTGACCTTCGGCTGCCGCTGGAGGCCAAGATGGCCTCTGCAGGAACGCTGCCGTGGCTGCTTCTGAAGCGTCGAGCTCTCCGAGAGCTCTACGATTTTCTGAGCCCTTTCGGCCCAGAGACGAAAGCCAACTCTGGACAAGGGAGGCAGCTATCAGCTGTCCAGCCTTGCACTCCCAACTCACGCCTCAACTCCGGAACCTCGGGAGGCCTGCATCAGCGCCCGCCAGGTGGCCCGAAAACCGCTCCAGCTTTGGCTGCTCATCTCAGCCAGCGCCGCACGCGCCGAGCCTGCAAGCCACTGCAAGCCGTCGCAAGCCGCTATATACGTTGAACTGTTCATAAAGTGCAACCCCTCATGACAATTTCGACGGATCTGACGACCTCTATCCAGACATAGCAGTACTTCCGAAATCCCTAAATCCCTAGCCCGAAAAGTGAGTGCCCTAGATCCTGATTGCACCCTCACTGATCACCACCAGAGATGTCGTCCGATGTCACTGCTTCCAACTGGTAGCCATGAAAACCATGAAGGAGGTATGAGCAACATTAACAAGAACGCTGATAGATGGGAATCTGGCTCTCATGCTAGCCCCGTGGTGGTTCGGAGTTGCAGAGTAAATCCCTCCTGACCTCAGCAGCTACAAACCCAGTCAGCCTTGCGCAGGTCCTCTGAAGGACGCGACTTTCAACCTGGGACGCGGCATGGGACATGATATGACAACTGTTCACAGACTGAAGGCTGTCCAGCCGTCCAGCCTCACGAAGGCTCCTGGCCTCAGAAGCTGTTTTGGTGCCGAATCCCGAAGCAACGAACCAAACCGCAAAAGTTCGGCTCTGGAGCCCCCCGCAGCAAGGGTGCGAGACTCAAGAGCCCGCGCAGGAGAGGCGCACCACATGCACGGGCGCCTTTTTGGGGGGCTTCGCGGCCGGTGGCTGCAGGTCGAGTGTACTGTCTGTTTCAAGAGCAACAGAGCCTGTGCGGAATGGGGCAGCAGAACGACTCTGAACATGCTTCTCTAACGATGCTAAGCTCTGTTTATACATGACATTCTAGAATGATGAAAGCTAAGCATGTGCTGCCGTGTGCAGCCCAGCCGCAAGCAGCCACTACCTGGCGAGCAATGGCTTAATCAAGCCTAAACAGCGGATTCATAAAGACACATACGAAGATAGGGAGCGAGAGAGAAGGGGGAAGAGATAGATCCGCAATAGATATCGGTATCGATAGTCGATATAGACATGGAAAGCTCTTTCTGTATGCGACTCATAGCTTCGGCGAGCAGCATGCAATGCATGCCTGCAAATGTTCCTACATAGTCTTACACACACCTCATCATTATCACCAGCTATCCTACATGCTTAATAATACAGAAGTGCACACTTCTACATACAAATCGTACATACACAAACTGAGATACTAGTCGTGACTGTATGTAATAACAACAGTATTAATACAGATAATAATCCTAAAAACAATACTCTTTATAATATAGTATATTAATAACAATAATGATAATAAGCACTAATTTATATGGCCTCGGCAGCTCCCCGCTGCACCGGCGCCGGGCCATCCAGGAGCCGACGCAAGGGCCCAAAGAGCGAGGAGGGGAAGGCACCTTGTCGAATTCGGGTTTAGGGTTTCGGGTCGGAGCAGACATTAGATGCCTGGTAAGCTATACACAGTTAAACACGGTGAAGGCATGCGGAGAAACGGAATAGCCAACGGACAGACGAACAAACAGATGTCGGTCTGTACAGTGCATCGATTATGCGCAGAAGCCTGTGCACATGTCTAATTGCTTGCATTTACACAAAGCTTTGGTGCACCCACAAGCATTGGAAACGGTGACACCGGACAGTTGCGCCCATCCCATGCAAGCCGAGTGATGGCGAGCTGCAGAATCGCAGTTTTGCAACTGATGCCTCAAGCATTGCTTGCCTGGGGCCTAGCCCTTTGACCCGAAGGCTTCAAGACGCCAATCAGCACTGCGGGCCTACCAAGCCCTCATCGGCTGCTTGTTCGCGTGCACATGCATAGTCCTTGGCAGCCATTCGCCAACAGGACGGGTGCAAGTGCTCGCCGCCAGGAGAACTCAGTGCGCACTGGATGTGCTATGATGTACTCAGGCCTTAATAGCCGAACAAAACGGTGCTGGATGGCCAGCATTGGGCCAGCAGAGACTTCGGCCACAGCTGAGTTTGCCCAAACTGACATCTGATTTCTGCGATGTGGAGGACTCGCAACAGCCGCACTCTTGATTGCCGCTAGTCTCGGACTTGGGCCGCTAGCCAGTTACCGTTAAACGCGTGTTTTGATCGATATACAGATGACCTCGTGATCGATGAAGCAAGGGACGACACGACGCGAACAAGGCAAGATCAGATAAGAAGGAAATATCCAGGAAGGAAAGTGGGCACGTAGGTGGGCAGGCAAGAAGGAAGGGAGGGAGCGAGGGAGAAGGGAGGGACGGAGGGGGAGCGAAGGAGGGAAGTAGGTAGTTCCCTTGGGCCACTTGTACAAATCATCGTGCAGCCCCTGCTAACACTTCGCTTGCCGATTGTAAGCTGACAACATCCGCCTTCATGCGAAAGCTGCTGCCAGGCATCATCTGCTGGAGGTTTTTGAAGTCTTCCTGTCTTGCACTGTGGCACCATGTTTTCCTGAGGCGGTGCCGGGCCAGAATACAAGCAACAAAAGAGACATGCAGCTCCATCAGCACTGCGCCATGAGATCACAACCTGAAACGAAGCCTGCTAAACTAGCTTCCAGTGTTTGACACACAAAGGTCGATGCCAGCAAGCATGGGACACTGCATCAACTGTCTTCATAATTTTCTTGCTACTCGTCACAATGAAAGCGGAGATTCTACAGTACCACGCATGATGGCTACCCGTTTGCCTAGGAATTCGCTCCGGATTCTGCAAAAGGGAATGAAAACTGCAGTCATATCGCAACAACCAACCAGAATTGTATGCAAATCAAATCCTCTCCCCCACCTTGGCACCGCGGCGCAGGCGGAGCCTTCGAAGGAAGCCGCGGAGCGGGCCGTGGGCCTCCGGAGCTTCGCTGAGACGGGGCTCTTCTAAGGGGGTCCTTGGAGCGAGGAGCAAAGGTCCTGAATTTCTGTAATTTCCTTGTAGTCACGACCCTATGTTTCGAAGGCTTTCCTCGGGGTGTGATGGAGAGAGGGTCTAGTCTAGCCGCCTCCTCGTTGATTTGGATGGGGGATTCGAGATTGGCTTGACTCAACAAAAGTGCCGCGGCTTCTTGTGACGGGACCTGGGGTTCATTAAACTTAGGTTGTGGCACGAGTGCGCTTCGTGCAGGAACTACGAGGTTAGGGATGTTTATCCTTCGCAGTATTCAAGATTCCGACGTGGAGTCAGGGAGATGCTATCACCCCTTTGTGAATGGTCCTCTAGAACCAAGGAATAAGTAAATCAAAAGCTGACAACCCGTTGGGTAACACCTCGATGTATGCCGTTCGTGGATTCCGGAACCCAGGGCATCAACAAAATGCTTGATTCACTCATATACGGATCCCATCCCGGTACTTTTGCTGGCCTTGCAGGGAACGCGGAATGCGTGAAGAATCATGAAGAACACCCCAGCCGTGCCTGTGGTCGCAACAATATTTGCGCTGCCTGGCGCAGCGGTAGCAAGACCTGTGCAACGGGTGGTTTATTCTGTTGCTGATACTTCTATTGTACCCGTCGCGGTGTGCTGGAGAACAGAGGCTCTGAGCCTGAGTAGGTGGCGACGGGCTTTGCACCCTCAAGGGGACCCCGAAGTGCGCCTCATCCATGCTCTGGACCGGCCGGGAGAGCTCGGTGGTAATCCTCAAGCCACTTCAGGCTGACTCTGCTCACAACCGAGCGGCTGGAGTCTCCACTTCATTAATCCTGAAGTCGCCCTCCAAGGGCTCCTGTGCAGCTTCTGGAAAGTGGCAGAGAGCTCGGCCAGCTCAGAAGCAGGCACCTGGCGCAAGCCGAGCTTTCGGTCGAGGAAGGCCGCTATCTCAACCAATAGCACAGGCAAGCTCGGAAGCACACCGAGACATGCAACAGAGTACACCTGTCTGACGCCATGCAAACCTCCAAATTGATCTCAAAAAGTTCCGCTACGGACCTGCTCCATCTCCTTGACAGCCTCTGCAGCCTCCTGGTGGGGGCAATGTCTGACGCCGGTGAAGTAAGAGTAGCTAGCACATGATCTGAGCACCCAGTATGGCATCTGGTTTGGTTGTCCTCATAGGGAACCAGCACCTCTGTACTCTGTACCGATGTAGCACCACCCCGACAATCAGCATAGAAAGTGTGGAGCCCTTCGCCTTCACGTCTAATACTCGCTACAGGGGTTACTGTTCCGTGAGTTAGCGGCACCAACCAATAAATGCTGGTTTGGGGACGAGCCGACAAGAAATCAACACAGAAACGGACAAGGGAAGGGAACAAGGGCACCGGATGCATCCAGGTATTGCATACACTTACTGTTGTGGTGAAGAAACACTATTTTAAGATTTGATTGAAAGGCCTCGTGCTGAACAATAGCTCAATAGCTGTTGAGATGATTCTGCCGGCACACATGGAGATTTCCACCCGTAGGCACCAGTGCTTACGAAAGTTGATGTGCGCGCACAGCGAGGTAAAGTTGACCTTTCTGCCCTGGATCGAGTTAAGGGTGGGACTGTTCAAATTGGCGACGGGCGTGCATGCAAAGGTTAAGTGTAGACTGTGCTCATCAGACTCAAGCCTTCATTACCACTGGAAGCTGCTCAGCATGCAAAAGCCAAGAAGGAGTCCTCGCCCATCTGTGCGGGCCTGGCATCAAGAAGAGGCTTCTGCTGCCCCAGACTGTCTTTGATCTTCGAGAAGAATCACAGGCAAGCGAGAGGCGAAGAGCTGCAAGACTCGCGTTGGACTGGTATCGAGCAAGCTTGACAACCCCGCTACGTCAAGGTTCACAAGCCTCTCCGCCAGAATTCGTCGCAGTTGTGTCCAGCAACTTTCTGGAACGGCTCCTGAATCGGATGGCTTCTAATGGGCCAAAGCCACGAGGGAAAGGTTCAGCAGCGGCCGGTGAATTTCATAACTGCAAACCTATGAGATTTGTGGGCCACTCAAGTGAACTTCGACTTCTGCTCGATGGATCTTCCGATCTTCGATGCCAGGCCTGGAGACAGGTGCCGGAGCAGCGGCTCCAACCTCCAGCGCCGGGATTGCGTTTCGGGTCGAGCCAGGCGCTAAACAAAGTCCTGCCTAAGCCAGGTCAATTCATCCCGTACAGTCTACGTCCAATTGCTTATATATGACGGGCTCCCTTCACCAGCCTTGTGAGCCCATCCTTGCCTTTCTGCTGAAAGGCTCGGCGGCTTTTAGAATTGTCGGGCCGCTACATGAGTGGCATCCACGCTGTTTTGCCGCTGTGCCAGCTCCGATTGTGCCTGAGATCGTTTCCTCAAGCACACCGCGCTGCACTTCACAGAAGCTCGAGCAGTGCTTCGCGACACAAAAGACCACGATGCCTGGCACTCGATTCTGACAACTGGAAGGTGCAAAGACTGCAACCGGAAAGACAACAACACATGGTGTCCAAAGTGTTCTCGGACAACTCTTCGGTCACACCTTCCAGCTGGGTATTGAGAGACACCGATCGCAGTGAACATCTGCGATGAATGGCATGCAGCTGCATCCCTTCAGCAACCATGATTTGAATAATTACCCGCATGGGGTGTCAAGAAGTGCTGATAGAGTGTGTGGGTTACCAATCTTTGCGGGGGAGGGGATGCTCAGACTCGCTACCAGTAGTTGACTTGTCTCTGACACCCCAAGAGTGGGAGTCCTGGCGATGGTGGCTGCATGGAAGCGGCCCCAGCAGAGGCCCAAAGTGCAGATAAACTCCGAGCTCCGAGGCTGTGCGGCTTCTATGCCTGCCGTCCGCCAAGGCTCAACCTCAGAACTACCGAAACGAAGTATCTGTACAGCTAGACCCCTCATGTGCACAGCACATGCACTGCTGCGCCATCAACCGAGAAACTGTGGGAAGAAGCCCGGATCCTGCTGTGGGCTAAGTGATAGAAGAAAAGTCTTCAACAAAACAAACTCTGGCCACCAGCCCTTGCCAACCACTGCCACTGCGGCGCTTGCTGTGGAGGGGTCTCGTGCTCTCTGAGGCCGCCAGGCCACTGACAGCAGCTGTCTACAACAGCCTTCGAGAATGTACGAGCTTGAGAGGCTAAGGTTAAGGTTTCAACTGTGTCAGGATGATTGAGATCTCAGGTGGTACTGACCGTTGTACTCATACAAGACTATGCGAAGACTAGGTTGTACTAATGTCGATCAATTTTCTTGCGGATGCCGACGCACAGCTGCTGACCAGTGCACCGTGACCCAACTCGCTGTCCAGGGCTGGACGGATGTGGCTGCTGATCTGGTTGCATCTGTGGGCGAAACCTGCGTATGTTGCATCGAGTCGAACATTCACACTGAATCAAACCTGAGTTCTGCAATGGCTCACAGACAGCTTGCCGACTCGTCCACTCAGCCCGAAAACGAGAGACACTCTGCACACTCTGTGTAACATAGCTCGATGACAGTTGCTCGACGTTTTTGGGCTTGGAACAAATTCTCTCAGACTGCTGCGCATCATAAACGGCAAGAGGGGTGCTGCTAGGGGTGGACGAGATTGTCCTGGTGATATCGGGTGGCAACCAACGGTCATGGTGCTGGTGGCAAGTCGCTGTCATAGTAGGTCAGTGTTGCAGTATTGGATGGCAGCAGCTCGCAAGCTGTGCTTGGTAAGCTTGTCGATCTAGCAAGCAGGGTTTGTGACAATGTCGACAGAGCCTATTCAGCGGTGGGAAATTTTTGGATGGTGCAAGTTTACTATGAAGCTTCAGAATATGTCGTGATGGTCACCAGTAAGGCTGTGCAGTCTAAAACTTGCTCGAGGCAGAGGCAGAATTGTTTAATCTGTTGTCCAAATCTTTCGCTACTGATAAACGGAGGTATTGCAACTGACAGTGAGCCGAAGCGGCTTCAACATCGCAGGCCTCACTCCGGGTGAAGACTGACCGGAGCCGCCAGGAAGCCCGGAAGCCACACAACTAACTGCTTGCAATCGAGCGATTGCGTGCTCTCAAGCCTCAAGACTTCCTTCTTCCGACTCTGAGAAAAAAGCCGTGGCTTCACTAGGCCGGCTCTGGTCGACACGCTTCTTTTACCCACTTGGCCTTTCTATGACGTGGCATTGGGTTGAGGGTTTAGGGTTTAGATAGGTTCAGGGATCAGGATGCATTAGAAGAAGGTGCTTTGCGAAGTGGGTCCTTTGATGCCGCCGCTCCAAGGTGGACCTACACAGACCTACTTCCTGTGCACACGGGAGTAACTTGGGGCTACCATTCCCAGGGCCTTTTAGGCAGCCCCTCTGCGCTGTGCTCTTGAAATCCGATCGAGGCTCCCCGCAGCTAAGCCGAAAGATCACCAAGTGGACAGGAGTGTGCCTTCCCGTTTCTGTCTTTATAGATCTGCCCTAGGGACTCCATGGCATGGTCGGATGATGCAGTGGCTTGGGGTCCTATATGGTTGTAGATCCCCGGTTTGGTAAGCAGACTCTTTGGGCACAGCGCAGCTGTGTCGGTCAGCTCGCCCCGAGAGCAACTTTACCAAAACGCGAAAAAATGCTTCAGCATCAGGGGCATCACACCCTGCAAAGGTGCAGCTCATTCCTGGGTGTCACAAGGCGGTTTGCGTTTGAGCACAATCGATAGGGCAGAAAGCGCGGGCATTCTCAACGCTGAGAAATCACATGACTGCCTGTGTACTGTGCATGATCGTGTGCACAATGTCCAGTCTTCTGGGCGCAACTGCCTGCATAGTGGCTTCTGCTTCGGATGCACAAACAGCCGCGCACACCCAATAAACCTACGCCCCTCCGAGCGGGGTCCCTCCGAGCGGGGCCCCACGGAGCCAAGTGGCCCAGGAGTGGCTGTTGAGCGCCGCATGGAGCTGGCTGCTGAGCTGGCTGTTGGCCATCTCGAGGTGGACCACCTCGGCTCCGACTCAAACATCAGGGACACTTGAAACTGAGTACTAAGCAGGCTGCTTCTTCTTAAAGTGTAGTAACTCTCAAAGGAGGAATAAGACCCCACCCCACAACCAGAAAACACGGAGACTAAACTAAGAGCCACTTTAGCACGTCGTCCATGAAGCCTTCAGACTCATGGGGGGACAATTCCAAATCCCGATCCCGCCAGATCTGCAGGTCTTCAGTTCCTTTAGGGCTTTCGACAAGCCACATGGCTTGAGGACTCACTGTAGTGCAAGGGACCCCAACCAATTAGAAAACTGCGGCCGGAAGGAATGGACACCCCCACAACGCCACCATATGCCAGCATTACCCATTTTGCACAGTTCCGGGCATCCGGGCTCGCTCCTCGAGGCTGGCGATCCGGGCAGTCGAACCTCAGCTTGGTCGTGGCTTAGAGGCGCAAGAAGCAGCAAGAAGCAAGAGAAGAAGAGGGGTTCCCTTCCGCTCCGTTAGGCTTAGGGGTGGTTCATGATCGCCCCCAGACTCCTGGCAGTCAGCTCCATTCGGATGAGGGCTCACGTTCATCGTGGCCATGCGCAACACAACAGCACCTAACGTTACTCGAATAGAATCACCACCGACATCATGACAGAGCACGGCCAAAAAAGCTGTCGATGCAATGTAGCAAAGCGACAGCGAACGATGAGAATCATAGATGTACATACTGTACATGCGCAGCAATAGCAAGACCATCACGGAAGGAAGTTACGATGTCGCGTTCTGCGAAAGAGCGCACCCACGCCCTGTCGATCCGCTCGACACGGGCGCAAGAGTCTCGAAGTCTTTGCAGCTTAGTCTCTCATGGCATGATCCTCAGCCGTCCAGGGTGGGAGTCTCCCAGACTCAAAGCCAGCTCCGGAAAAATCCGAATCGTACCAGAAGTATCGACACTGTCCTTTCACCACTCACTCACTCTTTCAGTCTTTCCGGGCTTTTCCTAGGAGGCAAGTGCTTCGACGGCAGTGATGTGACAGGCCGAGCAGCCATGAGCCACCGAAGGAGATCACTAGAGTCTGCCGGCAGGCAGGAGTAGGCGACGGGCAGCCCATGCAGGTCCTCGTTGAAGTCTTCTGGACTTCTGGGCTTTGCCAGCTTTCAATGGCCTCTTCTGAAAATCTTCCATCTAATCTACTCGAGCCGAGCCTGGCCAGCCAGGGAAATGGGCACGGCGGCCATCAGGGGGCTGTGCACCACCTGCGGTTCCTGTCGCAAAGAAGTTGGTCTCTGCTGAAAACGAACATTGAGCGGCAAATCAGCACGAAAGTGAAAACACTGCATCAACATTTGTGAACGAACTGAGACATGTCCTTGTCGAGACATGCATTGCACGATTCTCTTATGCAAAGCCGCAAGCTTTGACAGAAAGTGGCTACTGATGCTGCACAGGCTCCGGGTCATTAGCAATCATGTTTCTGGCCTTCCTACCGATGTTGACTTTAGAGTTGTCCGTCCTGAGTCGCGTCGTGCTCCCACAACTCCGGCGTGGCTGTTCCACTCCGGACCTGTTCAAAAATGAGGTCGCTGGAGGAGGTTCAAGTGCCAAGGCTTACAAACAAGAACACAATCCACAACAGGTCAAGGCTGAAGGACATTGGAAAGGACGAGGGGCAAATATAATGCACTGCAGCGACCGGACACCGCAACTCCGCTCGAAACTCAGAAACCGTCGATGTAGCAGCTATATATCCCAGCGAGCTTCTGCAAAGACTTTGACTGATAACATACCTAACAGATACAGCACTTCCACTCAAGACTGCGCAGCTTCCCACCTTGTGGGGCTCGTCTGCAAGGAGGCGTGGGGGTGCAGAGTTCTCACGCCTTCTCGCCAGAGTTGGGAGCTCGTGATTGTAGACAGGCATGAAGTCGCACGAGATTGTCGAGTAGAGTAGAGTTACTGTAGCTAGAGATCACAGATTTTGGAAACAGTGCTGCTTTAGCTGTATCCCCACAGGGATAACGAAGCATCAAGTTGACCGAATGCTGAGCCCAAACCCCATGAAGTATCAGCACACCACATTTTCTGTCTTCCCATGTATTCCCGAAGCGCTGCCTTTCTGCGCCCGAGCCCTCGGGGGCTACGGAGAGAAACCTCCGAAAGGCTTTGTGCTGGCGTCGGATGTGGAGCTCTTGATACAACTCCACCAATGATGAACGTATAATGGAACTACGTACCATGTATAGGGTTAGACTGGACCCTTATAAGCTTCTGAAAGTTTCAGAGTGCCCTTGGTTTGGAAGGCCTTCTGTGAGCTCCCTGCTTCAGGCAGGGCTTGCAGGGCGAGCGCCCTTCATGTCCTCACATCCGCCGACATGTGCCGAGGGGCGTGTTTTCCGCGACCAGCGCGACGTCCGTCTCCTGACTGGGCCATGACTTGCGGTTTCTTCACGCACGACGAAGACCAGACGAGTCTCCTGCAGCAGCCTCTCCAGGCGCAGGGCATGCACTTGCCACCTCGCTGCCGAATGACGTGATCGATTCCAAAAGTGGGTTGGAAGTAGGGGCCCTGCATGAGGGCAAACGTTACTGGACTGTCGTCCGTGCTTCGACGACACATTTTTGCAAATGCCGTGCGAGTCTTAAGTCAAAGACCGTGAGACCTACTACCAATCTACGTGAACTTCAGCAGATGCTGCACGTAGCTGCTGTCACCGCCTTCTTCAGGAATACCCCATTTCACGACCGATCCATCGCCAAGAATGGCAGCAAAAGCTTCGCCACAGGCTTGAATCTGCTGCACGTTCTTTAGCTGATCCTGCACGGCACTACTGTCCCCACCAAGTTCAGCATCACCCCAGGTCACGACTGAGCCATCGCCAAGAATGGCAGCAAAAGCACCTTCAGAGGCTTGGGTCTGTTGCACGTTCTTCAGCTGATCCTGCACGGCACTACTGTTACCGCCACATGCAGGGTTGCCCCAGGTCACGACCGATCCATCGCCAAGAATGGCAGCAAAAGCTTCGCCACAGGCTTGAATCTGCTGCACGTTCTTTAGCTGATCCTGCACGGCACTACTGTCCCCACCAAGTTTAGCATCACCCCAGGTCACGACCGATCCATCGCCAAGAATGGCAGCAAAAGCACCTTCAGAGGCATGAATCTGCTGCACGTTCTTTAGCTGATCCTGCACGGCACGACTGTTACCGCCACATTCAGGTTTACCCCAGGTCACGACCGATCCATCGCCAAGAATGGCAGCAAAAGCTTCGCGACAGGCTTGAAGTGTACCTCTGTTGACATACAGGGTTACTGCATCACCATTCTGCACCCGCGCATGCTTGATCGGTGCAGATTCATCCAGAATGTGTCCAGAGAGTCCACGAGCCGCCCCCTTCCGACACCGAGTGCGGTCTGTGCCCGACGGTTCATTCTTCCCACTTCTTCTTTCAAGTCGGCTTTCATGCTGACTGTCTTGCCGCTGAGCAGCCCAATCTGTACTGTAATCGACATCTTGCCACGCAGAACTTTAACTACACCGATTATCGCGGCTGGTTTGCGAGCTTCGGGTTTAGGGTCAGGTGGGTTTTGTTCATTTAGGGGTTAAGGGTTGAGGGGCTTCAGGTTTAAAGGGCTCAGCCAGAAGTTGAAGCTTTCCGTACAAAAGGGCTGGCTATCATAGAATCCTGCATGATTACCAATTCCTGAGGGCTCCGTGTTGTGAGTACTTTGTAATCTTATACCCGAAAGCCCTGTTCTGGTTATAAAGGCCTTGCAGTGGCATGGGCCTGCCAAGAAGCACTGGATGACCGCTTTGATCTTGTTGCATTGTCTCGCAACCGAACGAGCCAGACGAATAAGCCAAGAAAGAGTGGCACAAAGAGTTGTGAGATTGAAACTCACCTGGCGCAATGGCCGTCAAATGAGGAAAGTATGGGGTCCTGGCCCAGGGATCTAGCCCGACAAAGCCCAGCACATGAAGCCTTCACTAAGCCGCCGAGGCTCTGGCAGCGTGGACCCCCTCACTCTCCAGACTGAGGCTCTGGCGGCGTGGACTTCTGTCCCATGTCCGGAGCTTTTGGCGAGGCCTGTGGGACTCAACAGCTGCCATCTCTAAATCGCCATGTCCATTGCACGTCTGCCAATCTTTCAACTCTCTTGGATCGTCAGACCACAAACCATGACCGCATTCCTTCAAACAACAAGAGGAGGGATGTTGCGCGACATTCGTTATCATTCTCGTTTCGACGACACATCGTACGAGCTGGAGAATACTCTGGGAAAGAGTGCTTGCTTTGGGCGGCTAGCTGGAGCCGAGAACTCAGATTCTCATCCCTTGCCGGGGCCCCGGCGCCAGCGTCTGAGCCGCTGCCCTCGGCCTCCGGGGACGCCGCGCCGCGATCCTTGCGCCTCGAGATCGGCGAAAGGTCTCGGCGGCCGAAAGCCGGGCAGCGGTGTGCACTCAGAGCTCAGGCTGCGGCCTGGGCTTGCGGCTCTTGGCCGGCAGCGAGGTCGCGCGGGGTTGCGACGAAGCCAGGAGAACTGCAATGGCCTCGGAGAGGGGACGGCAGGGAAGGAATGAAAGCTGCTGTCTACAAGTTTTCGGAGGCAGGTAGGCACAAACTGGTGCGGGCCAAAGGGCTCCTGGAACATCGGGGAAGAGGGGCGCTTTCTGCTCCGACGAGTCCTGCGACAGGTGCAACCGAAGGAATCATGAACCTGGTAACCCTGGTAAAGCACTTGCATTTTCTGCAACAGCTTCCGAAAGCAACTTGCCTACGCCTACCATGCGGATGCTAAGAGTTTGCTATTTTGCGGATCACAAAAGGAAACAAATCGCGCAATGGCTCCCGGCGAGTTTTCGAACTCTGCGCACGGCTGACCTGCAATTCTTAGCAAGGGGTCACTCTTCGGGACTGGTTAAGTGTCAATCATCCACTCGGACAGTGCAACTTCGGAGCAGCCTTTCAACTTGGGCCCGGAACTGATCTTGCGTTGTTTGTTTTGTTTATTCATATTCTTTTCGGTGGGGCTGCACCTTCAGGCACTAAAACTATAACATCCTGTTGGCATGGGGCACAGGTCTGGATTCAAGGGCTTTGGCAAAGCCCACCTTGTTGCGGCGCCTTGGAGCAGTGGCCGCTGCGTCTGTCCGCGCCATTAGGCCAAGCAATCGGTCGATCTGTGGGGCCGAGCTCTGGTAGTAGACCTTCTGATGTGGTGGCGAGCCTTTCGTGGCCTATCGAAACCCTCGTGAATCACTTGTTCTCTCTTTGCCCCAAGCCAAAACCTACCTTTCAATGCAGCTGCATCGTCGCAACAATTTCCGTAACAACTTAGTTCTGGTGTAGCGCGATGCTCCCAAAGGATCTCCTTGAAACCTATGTACAGCTGCGGAACGCTTTTTCTGCACAGACTCGCATCAACTTTCAAGTCTGTGTGCAGATTTCATAACTAGATCACGAGCACCGCGACTGGAGTGACAACATTTGCAGTAGCCAGAAGAACCTCTGTACTTTGCTCGTCCAAAAGACGGACTTATTTTCCATTGCCATGTGTGTCCCTGAACCCGAAACCCATGCTGCGACCCGCTTTACAGCGAAAGGAGACCACAAGACCCTGAGTCCCTGAGCGAGACAGGGACTCGGGGCCCGAGCGCGCGGCGCAATGCTGGAAGAGCAGTGCCGAGTCGCCCAGCCGATGCGGCTCTGGCAAGCGGCACAGGGATGAGAACTGATGCGTAGCATTCGATTGATTCTTCCCTCAATCAAGGGGCAGGCGTTTAGCCTGGGCCAGACCCCTGATCCGAAGCATGGTGCACAGGAAGGCCAAGCGGCTCGGCGACCATCGGCCTCGCGATTCAACTGACTCGTAAGCTTTGTTGGGATCTCGGACTCTCTCTGACTCTCTACAGTAGGCCTTGGGCCACAAGGAGCCCGTCGTCAGAATCACACTCCTACACCTTCTCCGAAGCACCTCTCACGCCTTCATACGCCTTCCCGATGAAGAGGTGAAGAAAAGGCATATGAAAGTATGCAGGGGAGAAGCGCCCAAGGAAAAAGCCCCACTCGGCATCGACAGCCAAGTGCCCCGGCAACGAAGGAAGGTCCAAGTCTTTGAGGCGCTGGTCGGTAGAGACGAGCTCCTGGAGCCAAATCTTGTGCCGTATCCGCAAGCTGCGCTGCGTGCTTGTGTCTGCTCCTGCGCCCTTCCGCGACGTGTCCCGTAAAAATAACCTGGCACCATGTTGAATTAGACAACCCTCCTTAAGTTGGTTTGCCCGGTGCTGATTCAGGACACTGCCACTTTTAATGGGGCCTCCTCTATCAGTTTTTATTTAGGAAAAGATGCTGTAGGCTTGGTTTCCTCCTCCTCCTACTACTACTACGACGACACCACTACCACTACCACTCCCACTACCACTTCCACCACCACCACCACCACCACCAGCACCACCACCACCACCAGTACCGATACCAACACCAATGCCAATACCAATACCAATACCAAAACTAAAACTTATACTAGTACTGATACTCATACCATACTACTCTCACTACAATCCCAATACTACCATAATGCTATTACAACTGCAAATACTAATACTAAAAATATCCAATACTAAAATATAATGTTACTAATTCCCAACACGAATACCAGTACAGTACTCACATTTGTACTGTACTCTTCTTCAGCAGCTGCTCAGTCCTAATTCGGACTGTGCTTACTACTTAATCAGCACTATCTGGCGGACCCCTCCCCCGCCCCGCCCCCCAACATTCGCAGAATGCCAATTGGGCACACATCAGGGGATCGACTCCACGAACCTCTTGCCAGCTAAAGCCACAGCATGTGCCCGTGAATCGAGATGTTCAGATGATAAGCTTTGCAAGCGCTTTTCACGAGATCCTCGACGAAGCTTTGCAGGAGCTCTGCCGTCTTTGTGCTGCTGACTCCTCCCCAAGAGAAGATGGACGAGACAACAGCAACTACGAACACATCTCCACAGGACACTGCAGTGGGTGACAATCTTTGCATTTTGGCTTCGACATCTCTGCTTGACAGCATGCACAGAATGAGGGACTGACTTGACTGACTTGCGCCCAAGCCGACGCAGAGAGGTGATCGCACTGCGACATAAAGCTTGCATCGCATGCGCGCTGTCTGATCGCAAGATACCCTCAAAGGATGCCCTGAAGGCAGCTTTCCCGGAAAGGTGGCTGCTCCCTTCCCCTCGCACCCTGCAACCCAGAATGCTGGTTTCCCAAGTGGTTTGGGGGCGAAGTGTGAGCTCGATCCTGGTGATGGGGTCAGCAGCTGGCTGAGGAGGAAGTCCACGGCGCCTTGGGCTATGGTTCCGTCGTTTTGAGGTGAGTGTTGAAGAAGCGGCTATGCCTCTGTGGTGATTTGGAATCGCATAAGCTTCAATCCCATAAGCTTCTATTGATGAGGAGTTTCTGCACACCGAGACTCAAGGTCAGTGAACGCAGGTCTGCAGTTATACAAGTTCCCAGCAAGAGGATAATTTCCAGAACGCTCTTGAGTTCATTGAGGCATGAAAAGTCTCGGCCCCGAGACTAAGCAGTCAAATTCTATGAAAGGCACCCCGCCCTGCAGTTCCAGATTCTGCCCTGAGCGAGTGGGTAACGTTTTGGTCTGCAGCGAAACGATGCAGGTCGAGCGATAACAAATCATGCTTCATTCAGACTGGTGAACAAGGCCTCATGAATAGGAAGGTCATGCCGTTTGGCATGACCACAAAGGTCTCAATCCCCTCGCCCTCGCTGCAAGAGATGACTTCCTGGGCGCAAACCGTGGAGGTTGCAAAAATCTGTTGCATCAGATGTTCGAGATTTCTTGCATTTCCCACCTCTACACTCAACGCACAGGCTGTGGAAACCCCGAAGCGGCACACACCGGAGGTGGGAGCCACGCGGCGTTGTCCGCGCTGGACGTGCCAAAGATCTTGGAGATCCGGAGCTCCTTCTTGTCCTGGTGCTTGGTTTCCGTTTGGGACAAGAACGGCTCCTCCCTGCAACCGGAGACCTGCTCGATAGGCATTGCAGGAGCACATTGGTGGCAAGAATTCGATTGTGGCTTTCAGCAAGGAATCCAACACAGTTGGTTTCAACACATGCGAAGTAGGGGCCACTGATACTGAACGGCGGTGACAACTCGCCTGCTGAACTCATCCCCGAAGCTTATCCCACATACCTGTCGGCCTCAAACCACGCCCGTAAAACTGCGTAGGGTGGTGTACGTGTGTGACCCCGGCCACTCTCATTAACAATTGTGGGCGGTCGGAGTTGTGCTCTCGGCAGTAAGGTGGCTTTCATGGAGGCACTTTCCGCGTGTTACTACCCGATCACAGGGTAGTAACACGCGCCCGTGTTGAGTCCTCGACGGCAGGTTTTCCGCAAACAGCTTCTGTTTATCGCTCTGTGGACATGAAGGGGCCCAGGGCCTAGGGGAAATCGCACACCGGGCCTTGGCTAAATAGGTGACGACGCCGTTCAAGCAGTGGAATGCGCTCATTGCATAGTCGACCTTGTCACCATCCTTGGATGCACAGACTGACCAATAAACCCGAGCGGTTATCGTCACTAGTGCCAGCAGAAGCAGCAGCCGAAGGAGTAGGAGCAGGAGTTCGAGGAGGAGGAGGAGGAGGAGGAGCTACGTACGCAACAAGTACAAGTACCGGTACCAGTCCCAGCCACAGTAACAGTATTCACTTCAGAAAAGGAACTTGTACTAGTACCATCGTAGCACTCGTGATAGTACTACAACAACAAGCCAACAACGCTTCGACATGACGTAAACGCGCGCCGCGCACATACCGATTCCATTGGTTTTTACAGCATTTCGTAGGCTTCAACTGCCGAAAACGTCGGTGGCGTCGGTATTCGGTGCTTCTGGATTTGCACGTTTTCGGAAGTGGCGAACGCATCGGTATTTACAGGTTTTTCTTGGTTTTCTATGTTTGAAAGGACACAAGATATGGCATCGTGAGACAAGGACAGTTCTTGAATCCGTAGCCTTATTTTGGAAAAAATGCTGTAAATTACAGCACATCGCTTTACACAGGAATTTATTTTGGCTCTGTTTTCGCTGCTTCTGCTCACATTTTGCAAGATTTTCTGTGCTTTCCATGACACAGGATTTGGTATCTTAGTACAAGTACAGTTGTTTCATTTGTAGTCTTTTCATTCAAGAACTGCTGTCTTTCCATATTAAGATTTCACAGGCTTCTCAAAGGTCTCTTACTGGTTTCTCAGAGGTTTCTGAAAGGTCTTTCACAGGTTTCTCACAGACTTCTCACAGGTTTCTCAAGCTTCTCAAAGATCTCTTACCGGTTTCTCAGAGGTTTCTCAAAGGTCTTTCACAGGTTTCTCACAGGTTTCTCAAAGGTCTTTCACAGGTTTCTCACCGACTTCTCACAGACTTCTCACGGGTTTCTCAAAGGCTTTTCATTCTCGGAAGTTTCTCAAAGGTCTTTCACAGGTTTCTCACATCAGCAGCATTATCATGGTCAGCAGGAGCGCCATCACCCAAACCCCAAACACTAAATCCTAAACCGAGGCTTAGATTGAGGGCTTCGGTTGAGGACGAACGACGGAACTATCCCCCCCACCCCCCCAC
>BGNK01002752.1:68784-92526 GCA_003297005.1 Symbiodinium sp. clade A Y106
CCCCACCGTAAAATACGATGTTTTCACCACCCGAAGGCAGGAAAACGCTGCAAATACCGAGGATTCCGGACGTCACGACAACGAAGAATTGCAGACCCACGAAACACCGACGGCACCGATGCGAAAGGCACTTCGAGTGTAGGAAACGCTGTAAAAACCGATGCAAACGGCATGTCGGTTTTGCGCGTTTACGTCATGTCGGCGCCAACAACAACAACCACCACCACAACAACAACAACCACAACCACAACAACAACCACAACCACAACCACAACCACAACCACAACAACCACAGCAGCAGCAACCACTAACACTCCACAGCTACCTTTACCGGAACTGTACTGACTGCTACAATGTACCCCCACCCCGACTAAAAACACCGAATCCATCTGAACTCTGAAGCTTAGTCATGCCTCCTACTACATCGTCTTCAGCACATCTTCGGCCCAGGAGCTGGCGATGGGATGCTGACCTGAGGGCTGGAGTCGACTGAAGCAAACTGCAAGGAAGCAGGCTGGAAACATCACACCCCGGAGTCAGCACGCAGCTACGATACAAGACTCCTGCGTTACGGTGGTGGGTTTGCCGGAAAACGGCATAGTGGCACAGTGTGTTGTCTCGGAGTTCGCTGTTTCTGGTGAGGTACTTGAGCAAGGGTTGCTACGTGTGACACAGTGCTGCTCAGATGCAGGTCTCAAAAGCCGCCAGCCCCATCTCAAAATAACACTGCGGTCTACAAATACGATGAAGTACAGCTTCTGTATGTGCTTCGAGCTGCAATATACAGGCCGAGCCCCAAACCGACTCCCACGGCTGCGTCTTGTCTCCTGGCATGTGGTCCTTGGCACCCGTAGCGGCTAGGACGCTCCTCCAAGCCTGTCATCACTGCATGCAAAAATCTTCACCACCATCATCAACATCACGGCCATCTTCATCCTCATCATACTCTTCAGCCTGGCCCCTGTCGTTGCATGCATCGTCGACATCATCAACAACACCCGCACCAGCTCTCCACAGTCTGCTGTGCATTTATCCACATCCAGAAATAGCAGCTGTAGTCGCAGTGCAGTCACAGTAGCAGTAGCAGTAGCCGTAGCCTCAGCAGCAGCAGTAGCAGTAGTAGCAGTAGTAGCAGCAGCAGTGGAAATAGCAGTAGTACGGGTAGAAGCAGAAGTAGAAGTTGCAGTAGGGGTAGCAGTAGTAGTAGAAGTAGTAGTAGTAGTAGCAGCACTAGCAGCAGCAGTAGCAGTAGCAGTAGCGCAGTAGTAGTAGTAGTAGTAGTAGTAGTAGTAGCAGCAGCAGCAATAGCAGCGGCTGTTGTTGTTGTTGTTGCTGTTGCTGCTGCTGCCGCCGTCGTCGTCGTCGTCGTCGTGGTCGTCGTCCCTGTCTTCGTAGGTGTTGTCGAAGTCTCGTGGTCGTCGTCGCATGCGTCGTCGCCGTCGTAGTAGCAGTAGTAGGAGGAGAAGCAGAAGTACCAGCCGTCGTCGTCGTCGCAGCAACACCAGTGACTAACCGTCGCGGTTTCAGCGGTAGTGGTGGTTGTCGTCGAGTTGGCGGCAGCGGCAGAATGTTTACGAAAAATTAGTGCCGTGCAGGCTCGTCTCCCGGCGGCCGAATGCTGTCGACCACAGCCGCACCAGGGGCCGTCTTTGCAAACTGCAAACCTCTTGCGGACGCCATCCATCTACTTAGCGCAGAGGAGCAGCATCCCTCCTAATTCCTTCTAAGCATGCAGAGACTCAAGATGCAACATACAGCGTGCCAGAGGTGCCGGGTGTATCGGCAGGACCGACGACAAAGAAGGATGCATCCTGTGTGCACAGCATATGCTTTGAGAGGCGAGTGTCGAACGTGTCGGCAGCATTTTATGCAGCTGTCCTGACCGCTGGCGACCAGAACCTCAAGTGCGATGGGGCAAGCAAAGCTGATCAAGTCATGAAAGCACTTGCTACATTGCTACAGGGGCTACTGCCTGAAGCTGGCATTTCCACCTGCACTTGCGCCACACGGCCCAGGTCCACGTAATAAGGATGCGAAAGTTTTACAATCTCTCGGTTTGTTCGGGGTGAAGCCGCTGCTTATGTATGACCCTGAAGCTTGTTGAAGTTTAAGGCGGGGACTGGACAGCTTGGGATTGCAAGTCTGTCCAAACATGGAGATCCGCACATCGCTATGTCCACCTCCCCTCGGGCCCCGCACCCCGAGCGCGCTGTCGTGGGTTAAGCTGCACCCGATCCCGACCTCGGGTTCCAAACCTTCAGCACCGTGATCGAAATCGTCGATGCAAACAGAGGCCGAAAACCCATGAAGTTGGAACAACACTTATGGGTATCTTATTGCATCCCTGGCAAACTAAACTTATGCTCTGGGCGCGCGGCTGCCTGTGACTTGATGCAACCTTTGGGCCGCATGTCCGCCTCGGAGAGGTGCGGGAAAGAGATGTCGAGCAGAGTTTTGGTAGGCTCGCACCGGGTGCATGCGTTTGTGTTGGTTGACTTGCTATGTGTGCCTGTACGCATGTGTGTACGCATCTGCACAGGCCGGATAGTAAGCATCCAGGCATGTTCGTTTGTGTGAATTGGCTCTGAACAGGCTCTGTGTGTGTACACACGTTCGCAGGGATGCATGCATGTATGTGTATGTATGTATGTGTAGATGAATCTGAATATGAATATGTAATGCACATTTATAGAGGGCAGGTGGGAGGTGGGGTGGGAGGGTGTGGGGGTGTCGGGGTGTCGGGGTGTTGGGTGTGTGGGGTTTGGGGGTGTGGGTGTGATATGGGGTTGCGGGGGTGTTGAGCGAAACGAACTGAACATGGACAGGTTCGCGCAACCTTCGGCACGGTGTGAGGTGGGGTGGGTGGGGGGTACGGTGGCTTGTGGGGTGGGTGTGCAGGTGTGCGCTGCAAATTCTCGGAAGGCCTGTGCTTCGGCGTTGGTCAAGTCGCACTCGTCTCCAAGCGCCACGATGTCCTGGCTTTTTCGGGCAGGGGCCCATGGCTTCGAGTTTCATTCAGACCAAGGCAGCCCGACGTCACACTACAGCTGCGCACTTCCCCCATGATGAACGTCAACAGGAATCGCGCTGCAGGGCTCAGCACGATTGACCGACCCTCCCCCCGGACAGCTTCCGGAAACCTGCCCAGCTCAAGTCCGTGCCCTCCCTTGGTTTGAAGCTATGCCCTTATCCAATGAGCCGGCGCGACTTGGCCATCGTAGCATGTCGACAAGAACAACTTTCCAGTGTTGGGCTCGGCCACGATGTCCCAAAGATCATAAAAAGCTCCCCAGCGCAAAATCTGCTGGCGTTGGGTGTCTGTGGGGCTCGGAGAGGAATTGTCGGCTCTACTACAATTTGTCCGGGTGTGGCTTTGCAGAGATGGGATCTGTTGGCATCGCCTTTCGTCTTAAGCTTTGACGGATGTGACGGGAATCCGTGCAAGCTGCCGCTGCGTTCGGTTCAACAAAAACTGCTACTGGGAATAGCAAGCCAAACATGGTTCGGCAAGACTCCGCCTGAAAGGCCTCGCACATCCGATCCTCACGGGTTCTGCTCCTCATTCCGAAACTCCAACCCTTGTGAACTAAGGCTTATACAAGCCTGAGTCCCAGGGAATCATGGCAATAAACCCCAGTCAACAGCCCGGACGAGCTCACGCCAATGACTCGAACAGCCAAGGAAAATTGAACAGCAACCCGAGAAGCTGAAAGAAAGCTTAACCGCCATGCATGTCCGAAGTAAGACATGACTGGATCCGGAATCAAACCTCTTGAGAAATGGCCCAGCCTCGCCGGTCTGCAAGTTTAATCTCTGTATGACACCGCAACCCCCGAGGTAGTCGGTCTGATTCCAGGCCAGGGCCTTCACGGACAGGGCAAAAGTGTCTTGATTTGCCAAGTGCGACGTATGGCTCGAGGACTCTGCACCATCTAGCCCTCACTCTAGGTTCTGGGTCGTTGTAGTTCTGCACAACATACCGGCCCAATAGTTTTTGCCGAGACTACCAGTTACTGGTGGCTTCGACATCTTTTGCCACGTCATGCTGCTTGCAGGTCTGGCGGCTGCAAACTTGTCACTGTAGACAGCGATGCTCATGTGCAGCATATCCTGGCGGTGGTGAATGTCGTGCTACAACGCATCCCAACAACAATTGCGAAAATATTGCCTCCGACACCAGAGGCTTTCGAGGTTGTGGAACGCTTGACACTGAACACCATTTCAAGTGCAAGCTCAAGCACGGCCTTCCACTTGGAGGGCCAGAAGTTCGCAGTCCCCGTCCTCCTGTATTCCTGGCACTGTTGGCTTGGCAGAGTCAGCTTCCCCGCTGCGTAATACTGCATAAAAACAGTTTTGGCCGGGAGGTTACAAACAAGAGTCCTCAGCTAAAAAGAAGTTACCGCAAGGGGGGCTTGCAGAGCAATCATCCGGGCATTGGCGCATGCCGATGCTCAGAGCACCAGGGCAACTTCAGCTGTTGCTGGTGGTGGTAGTAGTAGTAGTAGTGGTGGTGGCAGTGGTCAACTACGTAGCAGAAATGGAAGCAGTAGTAGTAGTAGTCGTCGTCGTCGTAGTAGTCGTAGTAGTAGTAGTAGTAGTAGTAGTAATAGTAGTAGTATTGGTGGCAGTAGTAGTAGTAGTAGTAGAAGTGGTATTGGTGGTAGTAGTAGTAGTAGTAGTAGCAGTAGCAGTGGTAGTGGTAGGAGAAGTGGTAGTAGTCGTAGTCGAAGTCGTAGTGGTATTGCATTGCACACGTCTCACCGGTACGATGATTCGACGAAAGGCAGGCATAGCCCGGCAGCTCGGTTGGCTGCATTAACTGTGGCAAAAGTCGAAGCTCCACTGCCATATCGTTCATCTGCCAAAACTCCAGCTTGCACTGCCAGTCGTCCTGATAAAGAGGTTGCTGCCCGATTCATGCAGCAACAGTGAAGGCGTCATCCAGCCACAAAGCCCGCTTATTCCATCTCCTGCAGATTTAGCATGGTTGCAGTGCCTGAGGACGTTGACTCGCGCAAGGCCGAGGTGGAATACCGTTGTGCAGTGATCCCATCGCCAGCCCTCTCGTGGCGATGCTGGCATCGGTTGCATCTCACTGTATGCTGCTGCCCTCGACTGTCCTTGCCGGTGGAGCCACACCTGGTGTGGCCTACTCCCAATTGCCGCATGCATCCCACTGTTGTACAGACACTGATCGCCTGCCGATGCTCTTGGTGAGAGATTTTGTCACAGCGCCGAGTGTGGACACCCATGCGGCGTGAACATCGGGACGTTCGCTGCGAATGGAAGGAAGGAAGTAGTAGTAGTCGTAGTAGTAGTAGTAGTAGTAGTACTAGTACTAGTAGTAGTAGTAGTAGTAGTAGTAGCAGCAGTAGCAGTGCCACGTGACAGTGGCAGGGAAGTAGGAGTAGTAGTAGTTGTTGTTGTCGTAGTAGCAGCAGCAGCAGCAAAAGCAGTAGTAGCAGCAGTGGTGGTAGTGGTAGCCGTCGTCCCAGTCGAAGAAAAAGCTGTGGTGGTGGGACCGTCTCGCCTACGAGCAGCATCAGCAGCAGCAATAACCACTGGGAGCAGCATCTTTGTTCCCTGCGACACTATCACTCTGCATTAGCTGTGCGCAACGACGGAGCCGCCAGCAGGCATCGCAGATTCTCTCAGATCTCTCAGACTCCTGAGGCACCGAAGCTTCAACACCGTCTTGATCGGGAAACCCTGTCCACACCCGACCAGCCGTGCCTCAATCTCGGAATCAGTGAGAATGTCGGATCGATCCTACCAAGCGCGATTGGGGGGACCCTCTGTTTCATGCAGGCAGATACGACAGATATGAGCAACAGATGACAAAAGGGCGGCCAGGGCTCGGCCGATTCGAAGAGAGCCTGCCTGCGATGATACGTCACAATAAGGCTCAAGCTTCGATTAGGGATCCAGCTAAGTTTGCACGCATGCCCTCTGCCCTCGGCGGCAATCGCCTCCCGAAAACCCAAGTGCCGCGAAATCGAACTCAGAAGCTTTGACCTCGGCTACCACTGCTCTTGCGAGGCGAGGTGCAGCGTAGCCATGCTAGTCACCGGCCAGGTTCCTGGACAAATCTTGCGTTTCTTCTTCTGAATGCAGTGACGCTGCAACAAGGCTTTGCATGCCAGTGAAGCAACTCCTGATCTTGTCTATGACATGGTCTTGCTGACAGGGATGGCAGATTTTCGTACGCGTGCTGGCCATGTATGGACCAACCACAACTTGGTTATGGACGGCATAGAGAGCAGATGAGGTGCAGCATGGAGCAACATCCCTGAACCCTAAATCCTAAACCACAAGCAAACAACAAACTCCTGAAATCCAAAATGGCGAGTTGCTGGCGAGCAAGGTTGCGGAATCCAAAGACCAGCCTTCTGCAGCCTTCGCCTCACGCAACACATCGTAGTATTCAGTTGGGACAGCGAGGTAATCTTCACCTACCCCTAGCATGAGCACAGTCGCTGGTTGATAGGGTTCTGCTGTTCTGCTCTCTGGGCACGACAATTCACTTCTTGCATATGAATGTCATTTCGACGCAAGCGGCTGAATGAACAGCACGAGAGAAGGGATGCGAGGTCTGGCATCGGCTCATCGGCATCAGACTGATCATTACAATACGGTCTTGTCCCTGCTGCACAGGTCGCGCGCCAAATCCAGATCGGGCTGCGCAATCCTTCATCTTTGCCTAAGGCTGCTACAGGATATCAGTCGATGCTAGTCGCCGTGCAACTTTCCATCTTCCGTGCCGAGTCAGCAGCCGACGACAGTCAGGTGGTCGTCCTTCGCCATCACCCACAAGCGAATGTAAATGCTCTGTGCATTGGGAACCAGAAAATGAAAGAACACGCGAAGCTGGATGCTCACAGCTGCTGACATCCGCCCTGCTGCGCGTTTTGGCAATCTAACCATCAATCCGAGTTTGCTGCTTGACCAAGCTACGGACTGACAAACGTGATAAGAACCACAGGCCCGAAAGTGTCTCCCCGTGGTCTGCCGCATTCCAGGAGCCTTGTATGGAATGGCCCTAGCTCGGGATGGTTCAGCCAGCACCCGCGCAGCACTCACACACACGTCCGATCGTTTTACAACGCTGGTGCGAATGCTGCGTGGCGAGTTCGCAGCAACTCTCCAACCCCCACCCCCAGACCCGCAAACCTTTAAGCTGCACATTCGATAAAACGCCCATGCCGAGAGCCTTCGTCGACGTTATGCTGCCTGTGCAGACCTCGGTTGATCAGGAAGACCACTGCCTCGCAAAACCAAATGCACAGGCAACAAGACGGAGGCGTGTCAGCTTGTCACTTGTGCCCATCTGTCTCTCTAACCCGTGGGTACCTGACGGAGATAGATAGTATCTGACCGGCGGAAACTTCTAACCTCTAACTAGTAGGTATCCGAAGGGGGTTAGAGTAAGAGGTTATGTGAGGTACATGATGCTTTGTCCAACCATACCCCCAATATGGCGCTTTCGTTCACTTGGGGGTTGTTCTGGTTCAGTGACCAAACCAGTATGCAACGTTTGAGTCCATCAGAAGAACAACCCGAGCTTAGAGCAATTTTTGAGGCGCCAAAGAGCCAAGAGGAGATCATGGCAGGGCAGCGCAGCCGCTGAGAGGACGTTACACGGGAGGCGGAAGCCTCGATGTGGCAGGTTCGTCTGTGAGGTCTTCATGATCATGTATTATACTTATACTGCCATGTGCCCTGATCCTTTAGGAGTGGTGGACTGAAGTTCTGAAGGCCCCTTCAAGCTGCGTGGCAAGCATATGGGTAGCTAAGCCGTGCGTGCCTTTGGATGCATGTGCGTGCGTCGAAGTAATTATGTGCGTACGTACACGTGTACGTACAGGTGCTCACACTGTCCCTCTGCTGTCTGTCTTTACACAATCTGTTCATCCATCGGTCTCGTTCTTTCTCCCTTTCGCAAACACCTTCCCCCGAGTGCACGTTGCACCTTTCAACTTTCATTAAGTGTCCTCAGACTTATCATGAAGGTGTCTCCATGTACGCATGTTGTTTCTGCAACTGCGCCACAACACGCTCACACGGAGAAACAAACACGCACACACCACACACACATACACATACACATACACATGCACATGCACATGCACATGCACATACACATACACATACGCGTACACATACACGTACACGTGCATGTACACAAACACGCACACACACATGCATATGCAGGGAGAGTAGATTTCAACGATTGGGGTCGCTAATCAGGTTTCCTGGCTCAATGGACCAATGGTTTCATGGTGTGGTGGCTTTCGTGTCGCAAACCGAGACCACACCGATGGGATGAATGGCCCAATGGCATAGTGGACTCATGCCTTAATCGATGCGAATGGATGTCGAACCGATTGAAATGATTCAATGGATTAACGGATTCACGGCTTCATGGTTTGGTGGCTACTGGGTCCCAAACCAGGCACGGGGACGAACCGGTTAGTGTAGTTGTGAGTTAGATGGCTTGGCGTGGTGATCCATCGACCATCTCTGGCCGAATTGATTTGGCTCCCGGGTTTCATGGTGTTGTGCTGGTTGTTTGCTGGCGCGATGGTTTGGGAACTACGGCAAGCAGAGGACCTTACTGGCTGGCTGAAGCACTAGTCTGACCGTTTAAATGGCTTCGTAGCCAAGGAGTCGGGCCGCAATGCCTGGCCTAGTCCCTTTCGATGACTCAACACTTTGATTTCGGGACATCATGGCCGGGAGAATCAAGCTAAGGGTCTGAGAAGCATGTAGAACCTTCAGGTTTGGATCAAGAAATGCCGGCAGTTGGTTTTGTGGCTTGGCTTCAGCCCAGCGGTTCTAGCGGCACAAGGCTCCTCGTGCCAACAGCGACCTTGCGCTGGACCAGTTCGATATCGCAAAGGAGGCCGAAGTGGTCCGAGGGGAGACTTGACAAACGAGATGGAACCTCGCCTGGAAGCACTGGAACCAAGGTAGGCATGTCTGGATCTGTCTCACCTTCGCCAGCAGCAGCAGCACAACCGCTTCTCGGGTCCTTCGGGACCCCGAAAACATCCTCGTCTGGGTTGATCGCTGGTTTCTCGCCAAGCCGCTGACAATGGCCGGGCAGCAACCGCCAGGAACCCCCTGGTGCTGAACTCACGAAGACTCGATCGATTCGCAGTGGTTGACAGTTCACATCGTCGAAGGGCATCGTGTATCCACAATTAGCCGAATCGACAAAGCCGGCCTGGCACAGCACCTGCTCTTCCGGAGCCTTGTCGCCAAAGTTCATATCCCCGGCGAGCACCGACGATGCTTGTCCGTCCTCATTCAGGATCGTGCAAATTCGCGTGAGCTGCTGCAGTCGCAGTACTGTTGCATCCAAGGATTCCAGGTGCACCGTGGCCACGCGAAGCTCATGTGTCGGCAATGGAAGCGAGGCTAGCAGCAGTGCCCTGGACATCTGCGAGGGCAGCTCGTGAAGCCGAAGTGAGGACAGATGAAGTTCCCGGCGGACCAACAACACCACGCCGTACGCCAGCTCGGAACCTCGCAAAGTCGTGCCCACGGAATCGCTCAGAGCATAGTTTGTGCGCACGAACTCCTCTTCTCGAAGCCAAGACAAGAACTTTGGGGTAACCTCCTGGAGGCAAACGATGTCTGCCTTCGTTGCACTGAGGATGCCGAATATGGCTTGCGCACGGATCTGCTGCCGGTACTCGCTGAACCAAACGTTGTAAGTGACAAGCCGCAGACCACGCTGTGAAAGCTGCGCTTCGTTCAGCCGTGCGGCGTCTTCAGGTGACACCGGCTCTGCCGGTCGCCAGCGCTGCGCTGCCACGTCAAAGACTTTGGAGCTCAGACGCGACAAGCCTTGCTCCTGATCTTCCACATACTGGGGCTTACTGTCCTCATGTCCCGCTACTTCGCTAGTGAACCCATGCTGGCCGCGATGCTCCACCAGCAGGGTACCATCTCGCTGCCTAACCCTCGTCTCCACACTTCTCAGTTTGCTGGCTCTGGCTTCCAGTCCTGCCGCCAAGCCAAGATTTGACAACCCGGTGGCAGCGACAGCTGTCGCGGAGGTTTTGGTGGGCCTGGGCGCTAACCCTGGCGGCGGAGATGGAGGCGGAGATGGAGGCGGCATGGGGCTGTCCAAAGAAAGCTGGAATGTCGGAAACCAAATGCTGAAACTGGAAACTCCACAAGACTTCGAAGCTCAGTACCACCAGCTGACCCCCATGCAAAAACGGTGACATTGAAGACTTCGTGAAGAACAGCACATGCCACGGATGCTGAATAACCAAGCCGCACAGGCGCGGCAATTTCAGGACGGAGAGCTGCACCTTCAACCGCGTTACGGCCATGCATCTCAGGCCAAGTTTGCGGGAACCACACAACAGCCGAAGCGAGAACCTACGAGCTGCGCATTTGCATCCGAGAATCGAAAGTCTGCATCCGTCCAAGATACTCAATTGGCATGACAAGGTTTACAAAGGCAATTTGCGGTATTCGCATTCCGAGACCACAGATTCGATCGAGCAGTTTCCAGCTGATATATTAGTCTAGCATCGATGCACATGACCAAATCCCAATGCCCAAACCACCCCAGAAAAATAGACAACAGGAAAGGCTGAGGTCCGAGGTACCTCTGCGGCTCCTGGCTCCAACGATCCGAGCACTTCCGTCTTCTCCTCGTTTCCGTCTCCCGCATGTGCTGCTTCCGGGACTACTGTGAACTTTGGATCTCAAGCGAGACCCCTGTCGCAGGATGCGAGCCCTCATTTTCTAAGTGGCCTCTGGCACAGACCCTGCCGAGGTGCCAAAACCCGGCTGCCGTGGAGGAAGCGCAGTTCCTGAACCGCTGACTTCGAGCAAGGAAAAGTTGGTTTGGAGGTGTGAGCGCACGCTTAGGGATGTAGTGGACAGCGGAGGACGTCCCTGAACCCCATCTGTCTTCGCCTAGCTTCCGTCCAAGGCGACACTCCCATCGCTGCTGACACCTGTGGGCCCAGCTCCTTCTGCCGCCGAGAGATCCGTTCAAGCATGAGCATGTGCTGTCACTTCGCGGTGGGGAATGAACTACATGAACTATAGAATCTGACTTCCATCTGTACAACTGAAGGCTGGTAACACAAGGACATCAACATTGGAGCTGCTCATCTTCTTCTGTTCTAGCCAGATGCCCACCCACCCCCCGGAAATGTCAATAGCCAGGAGCTGCTATCTTGGAGCCTCGAGCGTTGAAGGGTACAAGTAGCTTGTGCCGCAGCTGCCGCTCGAGCTTGAAGGATTCAGCTTCAAGGCCTTCAAGGACTACAGAGCTCGTTTCGGCCCAATGGTTCCCCTAAAACCGCGGCCGGCTCCGGCTCTCCTGCAGCGTGCTGGCAGCGCTCAGGCTGGCGTCCTCGGACCCAACGTTTCTACGCCCCCGAACCCTGCGGTCCTCCACACGGATCGACCAACTGAGCCTATCTTACTAGTCCTAGCGGTCCTAGCTAGTAGACAATGGTTTTTGCATCGGCGCGGTACTGCGGAACCGTGTGGAGAAGCCAGAAGCCAGTCCAAGGGGCCGTGATCAAGTCCCCGGTGGAGGAGGAGAAGATTTTCCTCGGAAAACGCTGCCACTTATCGGCCTCTAAAGAGGTTTGCAGACTGTAGCAACCCTATGCCATACTGTGCACACACTCAGCCAGTCTGGAACAAGTTCATACTCTCCAATTCTGAACTTCTAGCATTCAAGGTACAGAGTGAGCATGTGCCCACCGAAGTCGCCAGCGCTGGCTCTATCCAAACTCTGCGAAGCACAAGGGGCTTGCCAAGATGTGTATTATTTGCAAGGCTAGAACATATACCCCGATGACGACTCGCTTCACAGCTTTAAGATCACCTGCAGTTGTGCTGCGGTCTCAAGCAAGAAGAGCTGCCGATTCAGGGCCAACACAGCCAAAGCAAGGTGCGGTGCTTCCAGCAAGATAAAGACTGTCCAATGAACATGTTTGAACAAATCTGACGATCGAGTAGCCCTTTCTTTGGCCATACCCCCGAGCTGTGATGCACACACCCGGTTCTAACAAACTTCGGAAGCCCATCTGGACGAAGCGACGAGCAGGTAAAGGAAGCACATTCATGGTGACAGTCGGATGTTAGCAGTTCTCGAACTCTTGCGGCGCGCCTTATGTTCCCTTTAGACAAGTGAGTTTCCTCAGGAAATCCGTGTAAGCCAGAAAATGCTCAAACCCCATATGACAGCGCCAGTAGCCCAAAAGGCCTGCTTTTTTCACGCGTCACGTCCTTACTGCGAGCGAGAGAGCCTGTGTAAGTTTGCATTCGCGGCGGCATGCTGTAGCTATGGAATCACACCGCTCAAAGACAGAGACAAACTCTGATTTCGGGCGATAAGCTCGCGCCCAGGAATCCCACAGAAGGCAACACCACAACATGAAGGAAACTGCCGCGTCGAGAACATATCAGAAGGTATTGCCGATGTCTGTGACAGCGCTTCAGCTGAGAGATCGCCGCCTGCTGGTCTCACACCAGCAAAGCCCAAGCCTTCTGGGAAGCAGCTTGCACTGCCCTTGGGAAAAACGAATGGCACCTGCGCCGGTGCACAACACCAGCGATAGGACTATGGAAAGGCATCACGAGGGCAGGGGCCACTATCCAGCAACAGTGGCGGTCCCCTGTCACGCACGGCCAGCACGACATGCCCGCACAAATTGAAAAAAGGAGGTCCAAGGGCAACAGCTTCCTCGAGTGAGCAATCACGACCTTGCAGCGTAGTCTAGTCTGCAACCAAAGCAAGGCAACAGCGTGCCTTGCATGTGTTTTCCTTACCGTCCCCCGGCCAAAGCCTACGAAGCTGCTACTTATTCTGGTTGAGCCCCGCGTGCGGTCTCAGCTTGACTGTTCAGCGAAAGCCATCCAGCCAGCATGGCTGAGAATTGCGTCTTGCATAAAGAGGGCTGGCCAAGCTCGCTGCAGCCTCGAGGAAACTGCGTGTTAAGATTCGGGCTTGTGCAGGCCACATGCAAAGCTACTCGTGATGTCATCCTGAATTTGGCAAAAACCAAAAGAGCCATCTCCGCTGTGGCAGCGACCGGTACGACAGGCCACATAACTATGTTCTACAAGCGGATCCGGCCATGCAAAGCAATGGGCATCCACGTGCAACTCATTAGAGGGGGTAGGGCGAGAACAGAATATTCAATGGAGTGGATCAACGCCGAACAAGTGTTGCCCAAGCGGCCCATGGCAGTGTAGGCAATAGCTGCATGCATGAAACCTGTATAGTCAGATTATGTGAATATTCAACTATTTACGCACACACAACATTGCATTGCGTTTCATTGCAACGTAGTACGGTCGAACGCAGTGAGTTACATTGCATCACGTCACATTACATTAAATAACAACTTAACATTGCATACATACGTATGTATAGAAACATAGGTTGTCACCCGACTGGCACCCCAAATTACGTAATCTCCAATCCGACGAAGTCTAGCAGAATCCATCTTCCGTTTACTTGTTGTTCTTCTTCTGGCATGTTTCTTGGATGTATTTCATCGCGAAGATTCAAGCCTTGCATCGGGGGCGCATCATACCAGTTAGAGAGGTGCACCTGCCAACAACGACCACCACCGCCGCCATCATCATCATCACGAAATCCACTGGAGGAAAAATAGTTGAAGGTGTAGAACAGATCTAAGTCTTAGTTGGAGGCGCTCTCGACTTGGACCTGTGGGCCCGGACTTTCTGCAACTGCAACCTTGCCCTAAGCCCTAAACCCTATCATAGAACCCTATAGTACCCTTAAAAGGAGCCTTTATAGTACCCTTAAAAGGAAGCCTAAACCCTAAACCCTAAAGTGGATGCCCAAAGAGCGACTTCTCAGCGCAGTGCACGGCACCGCCAGGCCTCGAGCAGCTGCGGGGCCCACATCGGTGCTCATACGGCTGATGATAGATATATATATATATATATCGCAGTCCAGCGACACTTTTCCCGGAGGAGCCGGAAAGGCTCAAAGTTGGCGCAGGCAGCCATGCGCTGCCAGTGAAAAGAAACTCTAAAGTACAGCGCCGAAACCTGGCCCGCAGGCCCCTCTCCCATACGAGGCGACTCCACCAATGCACTTCTGCGCGGTGGTGGGGTGGAGGTGGCGAGCCGAAACGATCTACGAGGTTTCCCGCAGTCACTCAGTGAAAAACACGTGTTTCACTCCGTGGGGCTGCGATGTGCACTTGGGGTATTCACAGTGCAGCGACACTTTTCCCGGAGGAGCTGGAAAGGCTCAAAGTATGTGCTGCCGGTGAAAAGAAACTCTCAAGTACAGCGCCGAAACCTGGCCCGTAGGCCCCTCTCCCCCAACCTCCCAAGCCAACTGTCCCGATCAGGAACAGCACCCTGGCACTGCCACTCGCCACAAGGATGCGAGGGCCCGTTGACGGGCGTCGGCGGGAGGGGGCAAACAAAGTTGAAAAAGAGTTGCCCGAACATCATCGACATAAATCCGGGCCGTTTGTGAGTCTTTCCACCGGCCTTGAATCATGGTCCTCTGCCCAGGCTTTGTGTGCGCTGGTAGTATTCGGTGGCGCCGCCTCGACGCAACGAGTAGGGAAGAAAATCAAGCGGATGGAGGCCACAAAGTTGACCAGGCAAACTCACGGCGGAATATGGATGCAGCAAAGAACTCGGGCATGCCCGGTCAAGCAAAAAGGAAAGGACGGCAACGAGGCCGGGTTCTTTCAGCGAAAGAGATTGCTGAAGGCCTTTCGAGGTCTTCGAGTTGATGATGGCAATGATCACCGTGCCATCTTCAGTGAAAAGGCGGACGTGAGAAGTCCGCAAAGAAAGAAGCTCCATTGTCCGAAGGAAAAAGGCGAAGCCCAAAGAATAATGATGGCCAGGTCAGGCCGATTGGCCCGAAAAGCAGCGGCCGACATGGCCTTTGCCCCCAGCCACGTCATGGGGTTTGTTCTTTTTGGCATGTGAACACGTTGCCAATTTCGAAGGTAGAGCTGCGCGGTGAGGAGGTGTGGTTTGCAGCGGGGGCCCGCTTGAGGCCACTGATGGTCCACCCCGCCACTGATACGGAATCACCCTCCTGGTAGAGGTGATTGATGTATTCCGCCAGCTCCTCGTCGAGCTCATGCATCGTAACAGGCAATCTGCCCTGTAGGTGCGAAAATATTGGAAGAAAGCCGCTGCCGCATTCTCATATGAGCGTCTGGTCCGTGATGTGATCCCCAAAAATCGAAGATGTTCATTTCGGCTCGTATTTCCGCGAGGCGCCATCAGAAAAGTTCCACTTACTGATTGTCCATAGCGTGATGGGATCAGACCAGATGCCAAGGAGACACTTGCGATCCCGGTCAAGAAGGCCGTCATTTGAAGCACATTGATGTGCTGGGGCTCACGCCAGCAGTAGGAGAGGAAAGCTCTCCAAAGCCAACGGAACGCAGGGTAGGCCCCCGGAGCAAGCAGAGGCTAACCCCACACCTCACATCCTATACTCCCCCCTACACTTTCACACCATTTCTCAACCCGCCTATCAATTCAACCCTTCAAAACACCAGGGGAGGGACCTTGGCTATGGTATAGGCGATGTGCCTGATAGCCGCCTGGATGAGGGTCACGGCGGAAGTCCAACCCATTGGCTACCGCCACACGGTCGTAACCGGCCTTTACGATCCGGAACCACTCCTTCTCAGAAGCCCTGACCCTAGAGCCACGGCGGCGGTCACAAAACTCGGATTCGGGAAGAAGGTAGTCCCGAGGTTGGTCCAAGGCCTGCTTCAACTCATCAGCGAGACACTCGCGTAGTAAGTAGATCGACACCCGCAGCCGCGGCCAGACCTTCTCGCAATCGAGGTCCTTCATGTGGTCCACCGGCTGCCCGTTACAGCCGAATCTCTTCGAGCAAAGTTTGGCAGCGGCTCCCTTTGCCGACAACAGCTTGTTGCCTGCGGCGATGAGCCGGTCTGCTTGGGATGCAATCCTGGCAATAGCCACCTTCTGGTTTGCCCCCAGGACCCGTGGCATCGGGACGCAGATCGACCAGGCAGAGCAGTAGAGGTAGTCGAGGCAAACCAAAATCACACGGACCCGCGGGGATTCCCTCTAGGCCCCATGGTCACCAAAGCTGGGTGAGTTGGCAACAAGCCCCCGTGGGTTCCACAACGGCCCGCTTGTTGAAAATTGCCAAGGGCCGTCTTGAGCGAGAGGATGGAGCACTGCTCGGATTGCGGGCTCTCGGTCAATAGCCCGCTTCATCTTGGTCCTCCACTCCTACGGGAAATGCCCTCCCAAAATCAAAAGTGCTTGAGATCCTTCCCCGTGGGCAGACCTTCATCATCACTGTCTCCTCGGTCCCCCAACTCGAAGTCGAGGACATCGCCGTCCAGCACGCACGCCCTCGAGGGTGAAGGGCGGGCCTGAAGCGCTCGAGGTAGGTGCCTGAGGCGCCGCAACCTCCGCTGCTCCGCTTCCTTGCCTTTGCCGCCCTTGCCCTTCTTGTCCTTCCCGCCTTTTTGATCCCCCTTTCGGCGTCGTCCGGGTCTCGCCTTCTTGCCGGACCCTGGAGGTGGGCGCATTCTGAGCTCGCCTGCCCACTCCTTTGAGGCCATCACCGCCTCGTCTCGACCGAGCAGGCTGGGACCCTCCGCACCCAGGAGGAGCAGGTATTGGGCCCTGTTCCAGGTCGCGTCGCTCTGGAAGAGCTCCAGAGCCTCTGCGCCAGCACGTCCGCGGCCGGTCCGCATCTTCCGCAACAGCGCTGCTTCGGAGACATCAGCGTCAGCGTCAGGACCCAGTTCGTTGTTATTGGTGGGGTCTTCGAGCCCACCTTCGCTGTTAACAACGGCCCCCCCTCCTTCGCGGCCATGATCTGCATCTTCTGCAGAAGTCTGGAAGCCAGCCGCCTGCAACTGGAGCTGCAGCCTTCTTCCTCCGGAGTGGGGCTTCGCGAAGAAGCTGGCTGTCCTCAGAAGACTCATCGGACTCCATGTTGGCCGCCCCGTAGTTCATCTCGGCGCCGGCCCCGAAGGGCCCTCTGTCCTTGGGTCTAGCTCGCGATCTCTCCTTCATCTTTTTCTTCGTGTTCTTTGACGAGCGGGGGTCCTGGGCCCCTGGAGCAGGCTCGCCGAACCACCCAGCTTGCGAGCCCCTCGCCGGGGCACTGGCCGCTCGCCCGTGGGCGGGGGTCTCGTCTGCCTTGCGCCGCTTCCTTTCGCCGCTTTTTCTTTCCTTTATTATTCTTCTCTTTCTTCGCGGCGTCACTGCCCTTGAGGGGTCTTTGTCTGTCAGTAAAACCTCGCCTCACCCATCCTCACCCCGGTCTCTGCCCAACTCCTTCTCGAGGTTTGCTAGGCCTTTCAAGGCCGGATTGCCCTCTGAGGGCTCTGGTGATACGATGAGACTCCGTTAGGAGGGAAACCCGGAGTCCCGGTAGTATTCGCCATCGCTGCCTTTGCTCAGCACTTGAACTTAGCGTGCAATCGCAGCGTAGCACAGCTGTCCTTTTCATCGATATCCAAGCTGCCTATTATGAGGTCAGCCGTCGCTTGATTTTCCAGGGAGACAGTCTCGCTGACGACCAAGCTGCCTCGCAGGCTAACGCATGGCATCTTGCAGTCTTGGTCCATGACCTGGAGCGTGCCGGGGCATTGGAGTTGCTGGGAGTGCCACCGGAGGAAAGGGCTCTTCCGCAGGATTGCGTGGCCTGTTCCTACTTTCACCTTGCGGGTTCTGCCAACATTTATCTCGCTACCAGAGGCTCCCGCCCGGGAGCCGGTTTGGCTGACATCCTGTTTGGCTCCCTGTTTGCTGTCGCCTTGAGGCATATCCGAGCCTCATGCCACCGCGCAGGCATTGTACACAAGGCTGCCAGTGAATACATTGGGCTTGAGGGCTCGGTGCCCCCTCTGGGATGGGCAGACGACCTGGCCATCTTGGCGGATTTTGACTCGCCAAGTGCGCTGGCTCAGCAGTTGCCTGTATTCACCGGCATTGTGGAGCTCCTTAAGTTCCGTATTAATTTTTGGGCAAGTAAAACTGAACTCATGCTGGACATTAGGGGCCCAGATGCCAAACGGGTGCGTGGAGAACTGCTAGCGCCCCCAGCCCTTCTGCGCCTGGATAGCGGCCATGAGGTGCGCCTGTCTGCGGAATACCGCTACTTGGGTGTGCTCATGGCCCCCAGGGCCACCGGCCGCAGGGACATGGAGTTGTCAGCCCAGCGGGCACATGCGGCGTGGGCACACGCTAAAAGCCTCCTTGCATGCCCTTCCATGCCTTGGCGCCTCAAGTAAGCGTGGGTGGCAGGTCGTGTCCTACCAGCCGCTTACGCCACGGCATGCACTTCGATTGCCGTGTCAGCCAGGGCAGCCGCTCCGCTGCAAGGCTTCTTCGAGAGAGCAGCTCGGCAAATTGTAGGATCGTGGCAGTATGGTCATCGCCAAAATCCAGGCCAGGCCCATCACGGTCTTGCCCCTCACCAGCCTTCCCCGTAGGGAGATTTGATAATCTCTTGACTTCCTCGTCGATGTACTTCTTCGAAGCGGCGGCCTTAAGCCAATCTATCTTCTTATCCGTGAGGTCCACCACTTTGACCAGTCGAAACCGGCCTGTGTGGAAGTCAAGGCCTCGGCCACGTCGGGACTGCCTGCAAGAGCGCTGGGAGCAGGGGCAGAAGTGAACTTCGGACTGCCATGCTTTGTCCTTCCCACCCCCAAAGTCCAACCACCACCTAAGGTGGTCGTCGCTCTCGGCTATGAAAGCCGTTTCTGTCCATTGCCCGGTCCTTGACTTTTCGGAGAGTTGGCCCAGGCGGGCTAGGACAGTTCCTTGTCGGCAGTGCGACGTGTCGTACGCCGCAAGCTCGACGTAATCTCCTTCATGGCCACCCATCAGGATCAGCGGTTGCCGAGACCCATGGTCCCGGCATTGCGGCTCGAGCTGGAAAGCTCGAGCCGAAAGGATCTACGAGGTTTCCCGCAATCACTCAGTGAAAAACACGTGCTTCACTCCGCCGGGCTGCCCTGTGCACTTGGGGTAATATATAAATCTTCTTATGCTCTTGTCCCCCGGGGGGGTACGGGTAATATATATATATATGGGAGGTACCATGTGTGTATATATATACATACACACACATATAGATATATATATATATCCTGCAAACAAAAATATAGGGAATATACCACAATGCCCATAGTTTAGGGTCCTCAAGGTAATGCAGGATTTATATCATCAAACGTATCAGGCAGGTAGTAGGTAGTACTGTTCCACACTTCTAGGAAGCACTGCACGGCATCATGGAAGACTCCAGCCCCGTTCAGGTCTGTCGAACATGGACGGGTGGAACTGATCAGCAAACTGCGGATCCGTTTGCGCAGGGAAGTGCAAGCACGCACACAATGACCCAACTGAAGATCCTCAGCGAGCCTGTGGGATGTCGTAATTCACATCTCAAGGATCCTGGGCTGATCATGCGCCGAATCAACTCACCCCTGATTCCGACCGGTCTGGTAGAGCCGGCAGGCTCTCAACCGCCGCGGTCCTCTCAATCGAACAAAACTCCACGATCCGAAGCCTGTCCGCACAAGGTCGATACGCCGTCTATCCCGCCCCATGCCAGTGGGAACCAGTAGCAATGATTCTGACTGTCATAGCTAATTGTCCTGCTGTGAAGAGCTGCCACTGCATTGAAACTCTGAATCCTCAAAGCTATCTCCGACGCGGTGCACGGGGGAAGCCCATCTCTTCCAGCCACTCCTGGCAGCTCCAGTGCTTGGGCGAGCATGGGGCTGCACAGAGAGAGGATCAGGGTCCGAAGCGTCAAACTTGCGCTGAGCCTCGTGATTAAGTTGTAGGGGAGCCCGGAGCCAGGGCCGGGTGCAAAGCGCTCTAAACTCTACCTTTCTGGATTTGCTTGCTGCATGGCTGAACATCGTGTCCTCAACATACTTTGCCGGGAACTTCGAAAGCATGCTGGTGGGTGTCGGCACGATGTCGCCCATACCTGCACTTGCTCTGGCTGCAGCAGCTGATGCAGGTCAAGGCTTCTCGAAAAGAAGAATCAGATGCTGAGAGCTGACAGAAGCGAGAGCGGAACGTAAACATCAAGTACAGGACAAGTTCAGCAGGCGGACTTGACATGCAGGGAGCTACCTTGAGCCAGAGCTTCCTGGCTTAGCCGTTCTGCGAATCCTCAGAAACAAGCCCTTAAATGGCCGCGGCTGCGTATTAGTCTTCGAACCTTCGGTGGAGGCAAGCATGTATGTCAATGCGTCCACAAAGTCTGCATCGCTGAGTTTAGTGTAAACTTATTGAGTTGGTCAGAGAGACACAGCTCACAGAGGTCCCTTCCTTCAAAGTTGCTCACGGCTCAGGGAGGCCACAAACCCTTGGAGTCCCAGAGGGGCAATCTCGCTTGTCAGGCCCTTGTGCGAGACATGGCACTTCTGAGCAAGACATCGGAGATTTCGTCCGTCGCCTCAGCCAGCGTTCATCTCAAGTAGGTGTCGGTCGCTCGGAAATGCCTAATTGGACAGTCAATCCTGGCTCATGAGCACGTACACCTCCAACTCACGACGCCTCACGACCCTCCCCCCATCTGCGGCGCTCAGAATAAAAATGGAGTCCCGCCTCCGAGGTGATTCCACGCTTGGAGTCCCTCATAGCCAGGCCCATCACCTCCCCAAAAGAGCCGATAATCACGGGATCTCAAATGGTTGAAATGCCCGCAGCAAAGCAACTGTCGTGATAACCGACGATTTTGACACGAACAAAGATAGAGGGCAAGACCCGAATGAAGGACAAACCAATTTTCTCCCATCCTGGAAGCATGCGGTAACTTGTACCTGAGCACCCTGTGTCTCCTAGCATCCACCACGACCCCAGCCGGACCGTCTGCACGCTAGGGCGTGGTTCGGGCAGTGGCCATCGCTTGAGCAGCAGCCTTCGAGAACAGACAGTGGTTATGGTGATGGCTGCATAGTCAGATAGCGGCCGTAGTGAATGATGATCATGATGGTGGTGATGACTATGATGATGATGATGATGATGATGCCTATGATGATGATGATGATGGTGATGATGATGCTGGTGATGATGATGCTGATGATGGTGATGATGAGGAGGAGGAAATCTAAGAGGCGCATGAGGCGACGATGGTTGGAAGGTGACGATGACAACTTCTATGGCTGTTGCTACTATCATCGTCACTCTCATTGGCATGATCACCATCCTGAACACTGTCACTACCGCAACCACTACCCTTCTCACTGTCACTACGACGACGACGACGACTGCTCCTGCTCCTGCTCCTACTCCTCCTACTCCCACTACTACCACCACCGCCGCCACCACCACACCACGACTTCCACGACTACCACTACTACCACTACTACCACTACTACCAGTTACTACCAGTTACTACCAATACTACCACTACTACCACTGCTTCACTGCCACTACCACTACTACTACCACTACTACTGCTACTACTACTACTACCACTACCACTACGACTACGACTACTACTACTACTGCTACTAGTTACTACTAGTTGCTACTATATACTACTACTACTACTACTACTACCACTACTACTACTACTACTACTACTACTACTACGACTACTACTACTACTACCACTACTACTGCTACTACTACTACAACTACGACTACTACTACCACTACCCCTACCCCTACCCCTACCGCTACCGCTACCACTACCACCACCACGACGACGACTACTACTACTACCACTACGACGAACCCTAAACCCTAAACCCTAAACCCCTACTGCAGACTGCTGCTACTACTACTACTACTGCTACTACTACTACTCCTGCTGCTGCTGCTACTACGACCACCACCATCACTACCGCCACCACCCCACCACGACCACCACGACCACCACGACCACTACGACCACCACGACCACCAAGACCACCACGACTACCACTACCACTACCACCACTGCCACTACCCCTACCCCTACCCCTACCCCTATCACTACCACTACCACTACCACTACCACTACTACTACCACCACCACCACTACCACTACCAGTACTACTACTACTACCACCGCCACCACCACCACCACCGCTACCGCTACCGCTACCACGACCACTACCACTACCACTAGCACCACCACTGCCACTACAACTACCACTTCTACTACTACTACTACTACTACTACGACGACTACTACTGCTATTACTACTACTACTACTACTACTAGTACTAGTACTAGTACTAGTACTAGTACTAGTACTAGTACTAGTACTAGTACTAGTACTAGTACTACTACTACTACTACTACCACTGCCACTACTGCTACTACGGCTACTACTGCTACTACTACTACCACCACCACCACTACTACAAGTACAACTGCAGCTACAACGACCACAACAACAACTACTACGACTACGACTACTACGATTACGGCGTGATTACGGTTTCTTATACCTCTTCTTCGACAAAAACTAAAAGTTGTACTGAACAGCAATGATCTGCAACCGGTAAACTCGGACCCCTAAAGCTGAAAAAAACACAAAGCACCCATGAATGGTAAACCCTTGGCCCCGATTTGTCTGCTCAACAGCCCCGAAAGCCAATGTGCGGTTTATGACTATGACCAAGCTCTGAAAACCGGAAACCCCCCGGATGTTGGCTTTGCGCTGCCAGGCAGCCAGCAGAGCTTGTCATGCTCCTGGCGGGCCTCCTTCAGGCTACACGCGATAACGGCGACAACACCAATGGACCAACGGCAAGAGTAAGCAATCAAAGCAAGACTTGCGACTTGCTGTGCTGCCGATGATGGTACGAACGATGCAGCCATTCACGAACACCAGTACCGACAAGTGACAAGGGTTTGATGAAGAAGAAGATAGCTAACCAAAGATGGCCAGAAGACGAGTCTCGTGGGCTTAACTTAGGACCTACGGGCTTCCCGCAGCCCGTGGCTCCTTGCTCATGATCCCTAGCTGCTCTGCAGCGTAGGAGCCTTGACTCGGGTCCGAGAGTGCCGGAAGGGTTCGGGCTAAGGCGGCTCAGGGTGCCGGGGGCTCTGTGATTTGGGACTGCGAAGCCCGGGACTAGCACACAGGGCATCAGGACATTGCAGTGCACCGTACAGGTGTCAAAAAACCAGGGTCTTAGTGGATCTTTGCTTCCGGAAGAGCTGGAGAGCATGCCGTAGGTGACACCCAGGCCGTGGGGCACCACACCGTCGCCATAGGCCTCCGATTTCAGAGACTAGAAGAGCCGACACCGGATACTAGCGTGCAAAGCGCCGTGGAAACAGTTGAAAGCATTCCAAAGCCGCGAAATCCGCATCGCCTGTTGGCTGCTTTTGCTCGGCAGAGCCGCCAGTCACCGAGTCTCAACAGCTTGAAAATGCTCAACTCCCACCAACCCTCCAGTTTTGCACTCCTTACCTTTGGGTTCGGGTGTATGCCCTCTGCCTGGACAGAGCAGCGGATAGGTTCGTCCTTTGAGTGCTGAAGGGGGTCTAACCTCTAACCGCAGCCCACGCTGCGGTTCTCATCCGACATAAACCACAGCTGTCCGCGGAATCTCCGAAGCCCCAAGTCCGAATGTCGAATGGCGAAAGCCAGGTGTCTTTTTGCATTTGGGAGCGAAAGCGAGAGAGAGAGAGAGAGAGAGAGACAGAGACAGAGACAGAGACAGAGCGAGAGCGAGAGCGAGAGGGAGAGGGAGAGGGAGAGGGAGAGGGAGAGG